>WNGS01028583.1:3582194-3608593 GCA_020271785.1 Procambarus virginalis | reverse complement strand
TTTTGTGTGTTTGTCACACCAGGTATGTGGTGCTTAATAGGTTAGACATATGTATACGAATGAGTTTGGGTGGATATGAGTAGCAGCTGCCGCGTGTGGACTAATGTGTCTGTAGATGGACAAAATCTCATCTTTGGTCAAATATTACAGACCGTAATTTTTCCAATTTGGCAAAACTCCGAAAGCTTCTGAAAAAAAATAGAATAGAACTCGTCTGGCCGGTAGAAGGACGAGTTAGTATTTAGTTAGGCTTTGGATAGGCTTGTGTTGGCTGTTTTTCCGACATATCCGTCTATGGAAGCGTGTCGCGTCATGTATTCTAGGTGTTTGGAGGTGTTTGGAGGGCGGTGTGTTGTATCTGGGGCTGGGAGAGAGGGCGTAGTACGCACGTGTACGCATGTTTGAGGGGGAGTGTGCGTGTTCACAGGGAGGGCACAAGGGAAAGTCCACGTGTGTGCGTCATGGGATATCGATCGATTTTGGGACAAGGCGTAGTTTCTCAGTGGGGGGGGGGAGGGGAATGGGTATTGGGGGTGTCAGATGGGGATGGAGGTGATGGGGGGAGGGGGGAGAAAGAGATAAAGGGAGGATAATATCACCTCTATTTTCCTTTACATCTCCTTCCCATTCTCTCTCTTTGCTTCCCTTCTTTCTCTCTCTCTCCCCCCATTCCCCTTCTTCGTTTATATCAACACAAATTTTAAAATACAATTGAATTTTGTTAAATACAATAGTGGACTGATAAGGTTATAACTGAAATGGTGACTTGTGATATAATTTGACTCGGGACATGGTTCATTAACGCGCTAAGATGAGTTGTGTATTCAGAGCAAACACCAGAATGGTTGAGTTAGTCAGGTATGATTAGCGTAGTGTGGGATTACCTAGTTAGCCTGGATACTGTGAACTAGTAAAAGCGGGTTTTCTTCCTATTGGGGGAGTGTTGTACATGATGGTATGGCGGTGTGTCCACTCACAGGATGGGACGGGGGGGAAGAAATGCTGCCCAACCACTTGTGGACGGTCGGGGATTGAACGCCGACCCGCATGAAGCGAGACCGTCGCTCTACCGTCCAGCCCAAGTGGGTGGACACTGCGAGAAAGAAGCCGTCAAGAGATAACGCTGAGAGGAAGATAACGGCGGGCAGTCCCACCGGCGCTCCATCTCAACTACTTGTTATCAACACCAGATGTTATCTGATTACCGCTCCCGCCGGAATTTCCGTGAGTTAATGGGTCTTTAGAGTGGTTAGTCACGTGGACTGAAGGTCGGGAGACATCTCCCGTCACGCAGGGTGCAGTCGCACCTCCACAGATCTCCAGTATCAGCTCTTGATACTGGTAATGGCTCAAGTGGGCCACCACTTACGGGCTATTCATGCCCGTGCCACCTTTTGGGTGGCTTAATCTTCATCAATCAATCAATCGTGGACTGAAGTGGGTTGTTGCCGGTGGTCGTAGTGGTGGTGGTGCCAGTGGTGGTGGTGGTGGTGGTGGTGCTGCTGCTTCCAGTGGTGGTGGGGGTGGTGGTGCTGCTGCCAGTGGTGGTGGTGGTGCTGCTGCCAGTGGTGGTGGTGGTGGTGCTGCCAGTGGTGGTGGTGGTGGTAGTGGTGGTGGTGGTGTGGTGGTGGTGCCAGTGGTGGTGGTGGTGGTGCTGCTGCCAGTGGTGGTGGTGGTGGTGCTGCCAGTGGTGGTGGTGGTAGTGGTGGTGGTGGTGTGGTGGTGGTGCCAGTGGTGGAGGTGCCAGTGGTGGTGGTGGTGCAGTTGTCAACATACTGCTTCTAACACTACCGGGTTTTCCAGTTAACATCGTTGCTAAATGCAGACTATGATACTAATGAACCTTACAACTCTCTTAAGAAATTCATCGCACGAACATAACTATTTCAAATAGTGTAACCGCTTTGTGGTCGCTTTGCAAACTAATGTATCGGCTGCTGGGAGAAAACAACTCGACAAAGCACATTTTCCCGCTTGCAGAAGCCATACATAGCGTTGGGTAGGCTATGTTAGGTTATGTTGATTTAAAATTTTGATGACGGAACCACCTTGTGGACTTGTGGATCCTCTCCCAGGGAGAGGATCTGAGTTTCAACAAATTAAACAGTGGGAAGTTGCACTGCCTACTAGGCTAATTCTGTTGTGGAGAAGTTCGTCGAGGACAGGCTGGGTGGCGAGGGTGAGAAGCACATGATCCAACAGATAAATATGAAAGTGAAAGTGGCGACGTGTGGGCTCGCCTGGACCCTTATCACCACTAAACTGAGAGAAGGTGGGATGTTGTTGTTGTTGTTTTAGATTTAGCTACTCAGAACGAAGTGTCCATGTAGCACGGGCTATGGTGAGCCCGTAAGAAGGTATGAGGCGGGGGGGGTTATAAGGTAAGGGGTGAGGCGAGGAGAGCAGCCCGTCCTCCTAAGGTCCCCCCACGTCAAGAAACTGTCGTACTAAATGTGACCTATCCTAACCTAGAGAGAGAGAGAGAGAGCAAACAAACGTATTTGATAATATAATGAAAATAGAAAATTGAATATTCTATATTAAAACACAGTCGACACAAATTACACAATATTTTTCTGCTGGCGGCGAGTGTGAAGACTCGTCACTCTAAACACTTAAATAATTGGTGTCAATGGGAAAGGTCTTGAGCTCGTAGCCTCACGGGTTAAGCCCGCGCACAGTCCCTGACCAGGTGAGCGCCTGACCAACAAATAGTTCCTGGCGAGCGAACGCTCCTCAGCAAACACCTGGCGAGCGAATGGTCCTGATAAAGTACATCTGGCTAGTGTATATATCCTGGCCAATGAACGTCTCCCAACCCTCATCTTCTTTAGCTCCACACGTGGCTCATAAATTATATATATAAAAAAAGAATCCACATTTCCGGTTATATTTAGGATTGGGAAAGATACTTTTTGTTTTGCTTTTTTTACCTTGGCGCCCCGACACTTTTGGCCATGTGCGTGTGGTATACCAGGAAGTAGACCATAAAAGGTCTAGTGGCAGAGTTGGAGTGGGAGGATCAGGACTAGAGGGGGGTGAATACCTCTCATAGGAATGTGTGTATACCGACGCATCGGTGCGCACTCTTTCTTTCAGATTCGTTGAACTCCACGCGTAATTATTTCACAAGTAGGTGCACCCTAGATATTTGGGGGGGAAATTCCCGACCTGCAGCCAAGATCTGGAGGCCCCCAGACACGTGTATGGGAATCCTGAGGAAACGGTTACCTCATTATCATGTGATTCCCGCGCAATTCTCTAAAGAAACGGGTGTATAGCAGATGGGAAACTTGCGTATATATAGATATATTGCATGTTTTTATGGACGTTGGAAATTGGGTTTGTACAAATATAGTAGCGAGTCCTTTAATGTACAGAAGGATTTAGAACGCTTTCGTAGATATATATATATATGTCAACATTATTATGTAACAATACAGTTTGCTGATAAAACTACAAGCCACATACGAATGGTGCCTCATGGAAATAAAAAAAAGCCTCTTAAAACCTCCAGAAAACAATGTCTTCCCCATGGACAAACATTATCATATTTGGCCACGATTAAAGTTCATCCACTTCCCCCTTAAAATTAGACACGCGTTTCCCAATTTGAACAGTTTTAAATGCGTACAGCCAGTCGACGAACATTCCCACCAGACTGTCGCATTTGGCAACTGGCGGCCCGGACGGGAAACCCCAGTGGAGGGGGTGCCGGGGGTCGCCACCACTACGCACTCCTCTCCTCAACCTTGGCCAGTGGAGAAAGTTTGGAAATTTTGGCGATTTTTCTTGTGTAATCTTGTAGATGAGGATTCGTGTCTTGAAAGGTTATGGAGTTTAAAAGCCGTCTATATTATTGTTTTTCGGCGATTTTCGGGATTTTGAATGTGGTAAAACACTCCGCTGGAGTATAATTTAAGAGTTTATTTGAATGTGTTAAAGTAAGCGTTGTACGCAGGAAAGTATAATATGTTGTCAGTTTTGGCTGTATATATATTTTTTTTCTGGAGCGAGGTAAGGGAAGGTAGTGAGTGGAGAGTGATGGTGGCGGCGTGTGGCAGCGGGCGGTGGAGTGGCAGCCATTCACTCGGCCAGAGCTCACACACTCAGTGCTCGCCGCTCTCACTGCTCGCTCGTGCCTTCTGTGCCGCGATTGTGCAATGGTGCCAGTCTGGTGAAGTGATTTAGTGCTTTGTAACCTGACGGGGGCCATGTTGGTGCGTTAGTGGCGCAGGCGTCCAACACCCCCCTTAGTATCAGTAGGACTATATAGTGAAGGCGCGAGCCTATAGTGTCCCGGTGTATTGATCTTGTGATAGCGTGTTTACATCTGGACTCTATGCTAAGATGTGGCACAGTGGCCAGGGTCAGGGTGGCATAGTGGAGCAGGTCACAGTGGTGCCCCAGCGTGGCGGGTGCATCCCAATTCCCATAGCGGGAGAGGAGAGCGCAAGGCCCAAGGTTTCCTCCCCTACCACCGACTACAAGTCTCTCTACGACTCTCACAACGACTCGGGGTTTCTCTCCGGCTCAAATCTCATCTCGTCGTGCTTGGGGTGTGACGACAACCCCGCCAGCAGTCACAGTAACACCACCAGCAGCAGCAGCAGCAGCGCGAATAACATGCGCTCAGAACAGACGAGAGTGGCCGGGGAAGCCCAGCACCACGCCTCGAGTCCTGACAAGACCCACACGGCTCTCTCACAAGCCAAACTCGACTCTGGCATAGACATCTCGGAGCAGCTCAGTTCTCTCCACCTCGCGTCTCCCTCCACCTCCTCCTGCTCCTCCAGCAGCGTCACCTCAGAGGCTGGCGATGCTGAGACCAGCACACCAAAGCCAGCGACTCCTCCACCGCGACGCTCCCGTCTGGAGCTCAGCGAAGCACAGGTCGCCCTCCTGCAGGAGATCTTCCAATCGGACGAAGATGGAGATACGTAGAACNGTGGCCAGACCCCTGCAGTACTTAACCTGATCATGTAGCTTCAGTGTTTACTAGTGTTGATGATATTGGTGGTGATCTGTTCTTGCTCGTGTTTGTGTGTGAGAGAGAGAGCGTTTACGGCTCTCTGTTTGTTTTGTTAGGCAGTGTCATGCAAATGTGTTTGTTATTATGTTATGTCGATGGTAAGGCGCTTGTTTGTCCATCCGTCCGTCCAAAACCCACCCGTCCGTCCGTCCAAAACCCACCCGTCCGTCCATGTATCTATTTTAGTCCGTCCATCAAGCTCCAACTCTCACACCTTTTGGGTTTAATTCAGGGTCACAAGGTCAGGGTCATACTTCTGCAAACATCGTGAGAGGGGGGGGGGGGGAATTGTCAGGCAGCAATCTGATGACCTCAAGCCCTCCCCCCCTCATCCACCCACCTCAACCCATCCCCCCACCCCCTTCATCACTATTCATACAATCTACGCAAATCCTCCTCCTCACACATCCCCGCTCCTGTGCCAGGTAAGTCCACTACGGGCTCACCATAGCCGTGCTACTTGCCCCGCTCCTGTGCCAGGTAAGTCCACTACGGGCTCACCATAGCCCGTGCTACTTGCACCGCTCCTGTGTCAGGTAAGTCCACTACGCTCACCATAGCCCGTGCTACTTGCCCCGCTCCTGTGCCAGGTAAGTCCACTACGGGCTCACCATAGCCCGTGCTACTTGCCCCGCTCCTGTGCCAGGAAGTCCACTACGAGCTCACCATAGCCCGTGCTACTTGCCCGGCTCCTGTGCCAGGTAAGTCCACTACGGGCTCACCATAGCCCGTGCTACTTGGAACTTCTTCCGAGTAGCTGAATCTATAACAACAACAACTCTGCTTGTGATAGTAGTTTCTTCTCTCTCCGTGCTGGCGAGATGCGTTACCCGCCCTGTAGACCCGCCACACCACTATGTACACTATTCATTCTCAAGTTGTATTCATAATCCTTAAATTTATGCAGACAACAAGTCACAAAAACATGGCTGAAAATTAGACTCCAAATTAGACCCTGAAATAAAACAGTTAGCGACGCTTCGGTCCGTCGTCGACCATTATCAAGTATCGTAACGAAATTTACGAAGATTAGGTCCAAGGCCTAAAGCTTCAACATGAGCTGATGCGTGATAAACAGCTTTTAGGGTTGTTGTTGTTGTAGATTCAGCTACATGAAACAAGTTCCATGTAGCACGGGCTATGGTGAGCCCGTAACTTACCTGGCACAGGAGCGGGGCAAGTAGCACGGGCTATGGTGAGCCCGTAACTTACCTGGCACAGGAGGTTCTTACCTTCCCTCACAAGAGCGTGCAGAGTGCAACCTTACACCTTAATTTCAATTCAATATTAATCAGTTAATTATATTGAACTTTGGTGTTACTTAAAGTTACTTCCTCACTAGTTAATACTCAAATATATTAGTAAATGCTTTCATAGATTTCATGGTTTGTACAGTAGTTTTTCTATTAAAACTGGAATAATTTCTCATCCCTTCACCGGCCTCATTATTCAACGCCATTCTCCGCCATCACCAGGAGAGTACAGGAACCCCAGCCCAGCGTGTTTACACTTTCTTGGACACGTTGGGCCGCCGCGGCTGGTGAAAACCCAAGGACAAAACATTATAATTCCTTTGTGACGCCAGCGGCACTCATCGTACCTCCGGCAGCCTAACCCAAAACTGGAGAAAGCTGGGAATCCGCGCCAGTTTTCTCTTCCCATGCGAATTCGCTTTCTGTTCTAATATTAGATACTTAAGGGTTATTGTATTAAAAAAATACTCAAACTTTATAGAACGTTGAATATGTTTTAACTCAATTTGTTTACGCGCGCATTTCCTAATGCTCATGACGGACGGAGAGGATTTTTATAAATTTCGAATCGGACGTTTCGTTTAAGATGCATTAAAATTATATAATGAATGTTCTATGAAATAATCCTCAGTATATAACAGAAAACAGATTAATACTCGCGTCTTGAGGCTATAGCTTCATCCCCTTCTCACGATTTGACCTTAAAAATACAACTGTATTTGCCCAGCCAAAAACGTAGGACCGTAAGCCACCGACCAAACTTATAGAGATCGAGGTGTATATATATAGCGTCAATATTGCTGTTTTAATTTGCACTAATACGTCACATTTTGTTAACGGATTGGTCAATACCGTAATAAATGCGACATATTAGGCTTCCCCTCTTTTCTCATGGTATGCCAACACCATTTCCTTCCTCACTGTGTAGAGTCCAGTTATGTCTCGCCACGCAAGCAGCTCTGGTGGAGGATTCCCCACCACTCTCACCTACTCTACAACAATCACGTCTACTCAGACCTTCCCAGCTCCCATCCCCGACTCACCCCCCCCCCCACCCCACCCCCCCCCCCACACACACACAAACACACACACACACACACACACACACACACACACACACACACACACACACACACTACCTTCTCTTTCCCACACTATTCCACTACCTTCGTCCCGCCACCCATCCCTTCCACTCTATCCCTGTATCCCACCTCACTACCTACCCACCATAGAAAAATATTTCGGGTGGATATAATACCAATACTATGATACTACACGCACAAACATTATATGGGAAGCGGGCAAATATTAGAATGTCATTTAAAAATGTAAATAAGGATTTTTTCAAGACAATCAATACAGCTTGTGTAAGGCCAATACTAGAATACGCAGCACCTACACGGAATCTACATTTGTGAAAGATACAACTTGAGACAGAGATGATATGATCACTACATACAGGATACTGAAAGGAATATACAAGGTCGACAATGACATTCTTTCGTGAGAGAAAGTAGGACAAGAGGACACACGTGGAAAATGGAAACGCAAGGAAATACTCGCGTATCCTGAACTGATTCCCAACAAGGTGAATTCGCCGAAACAAGTCGTGGAAGCCACCTCCATCCTCAATGTCAAGGCTAGACAACAAATAACTTTAATGTCAGTAAAGTTAACAAAATAAAAGTGCTACGCCCATCATAAAGAGGTACACTGTACGAAGGTCTGTATGTAATAAAAACAAATGGTGTAACTATCTTCACAAGATTATTACTTGCTAAACTGAGCGGGATCCTCTCGGAGGTAGGTTCGAACCCTCAACACCGCCCGTATGGATTGTTCATTTTAAATTTAAATTTTGCCCGAGGGGCGAGTTATTGGGCCGCGCCACTCATCTTGTGAGTGGGACACACGCCATAGCAGCATGTACAACACTCCCAATAGGAAGAAACCCGCTGGGTTGTTCATCCTGTCACTTGTACCCAGACTTTGATGCACCACGTCATTGTGATTTCTGTGTATAACTACTTGCTAAATAAAGTATGAGGCTCAGTTCCTGAACCCATTATGTGCCTCTGTAACCCTTTCCACCACCACACCCTGTTACCTAGCAGTAAATAAGTACCTGGGAGTTAGTCAGCTGTCACGGGCTGCTTCCTGGAAGTGGAGGCCTAGTCGAGGACCGGGCCGCGGGGACACTAAAGCCCCGAAATCATCTCAAGATAACCGCCCACGGGATATGTATAGGGTGCATAATAAACTCTCCCGTAGTCTGTGTTAAGTAAGGACCCAACCCACACTTCCCCACAGCAAGGATTGGTGGTGTGTGAGTCTCGCCACGTGATTGGTCCGCTCGGCCAAGGGGGGCGGGACTTACCTGGCGTCGTCGTACCTTACCTAGAAGAAAACGTTCTCCAGCCACCGTCGTGTGGCCCGCACTTTCATTCATGGCAAAATTTGGTGCTGGTGCACCTCTACCCTAGGCAGTGGGTAGAGGTGCACCAGGTCGCTGACAGATATTAACAACCTGAACGGCCATTTAATTATAAATTTATCAAATAACGATCTATGAAGATCCATCATGTCTAGTAACGATACTTTATAATAAATATTATAGCAATTTACTCAGAAATTAGCCTAAGGCACAACAATTTATTCCGTATGGTTGACATTAGAGCTGTGTTCGGAGGTACGGTACAACTGCAACTTGAGTGTGAGTTAAGACGACGAGACGTGAAGGTCGCAGAAGGCGAGGCTCCCTCACAGACCTCTGCTAGTGACAGGTTTACCCGAGTCTTCCCTCATATGTTGTGTGCCTCACGCTGGCCACAATTGAAATAAGTTTATTGAGGTAAAATACACACAAAGGGATGAGGTAGCTCAAGCTATTCTCACCCCGTTCAGTACATCGTGTTAATACATACACAGACACACATCACAAGCAATAAACATATTACCGAACATTCTGAGAGATAAACATATACATTTCCTCCTTTACACAAGTAACGCTGACCACATTGCCCCAGAGTTGTGTGTGTGGTAGACTGTCAAGTGTTTCGTTCTGAGTAGTTAAATCTAAAACAACCACAAACGTCAAGTTTTTCGCAGCGCTTGACGTTGTATTGCGTTGTATCGCAATACAGTGTTACTTCAAGATAACACATCTAGGTCACTTTGTCACTAGAGGCTTGGTGCTGAGAGATATTACCTCTCAGATGTACTGTTGTTGAAAGGTGAGGGTGCTCCATAAGCGCTTCTGTATCACCCACTAATGTTGCAAATGATCTAAACTGTACCATGACACATCTCCCGTCACGCAGGGTGCAGTCGCGCCTCCACAAATCTCCAGTATCATTGTTGTTGTTGTTGTTGTTATAGATTCAGCTACTCGGAACAAGTTCCAAGTAGCACGGGCTATGGTGAGCCCGTAACTTACCTGGCACAGGAGCGGGGCAAGAAGCACGGGCTATGGTTAGCCTCGTCTCCAGTATCATCTCTTGATATTGGTAATAGCTCAAAAGGGTCACAACTTACGGGCTATTCATGCCCGTGCCACCTCTTGGGTGGCTTAATCTTCATCAATCAATCAATCTAAACTGATCTGTGGGTGAGAATGCTCCACAAATATTCCAGGTTGACTAAGCAACTCTTGGAATCAAAATCCTCATGAAACATTTCCCTCGAGCATCTTAAAAATCCAATTTGTGTCAAGTTAAAGATAGTTTTATACAACATATTCAAAGGTGTGGACAAAATATTCCGTGTACTGGCTTCTTCTGTCAAGAAACTCGTCAACATCTAATCAAAATCCACATTCGTTAACCCGTAGTTTAATTTCAATTATAATTTACATTAGAAAGTGATGGGGTGGAGGCAGACTCCATACACAGTTTCAAATGTAGATATGATAAAGCCTAATAGGCTGAGGAATCTGTACATCTGTTAATTGACAATTGAGAGGCGGGACCAAAGAGCTGAAGCTCACCCCCCCCCACAAGCACAACTAGATGAGTACTAGCCTACTCGTAGCCCCTTTTAAAATCGAAGAGTCACAATAACGTGACTGAAATATGTTGACCAGACCACACACTAGAAAGTGAAGGGACGACGACGTTTCGGTCCGTCCTGGACCATTTTCAAGTCAATTGTGGGTACACATTTTGCTATATATCCTTTCCTTATCGTGACCTTCGGCTTGTCAGCCGTGATGATAACGGGACTTTCTCTCCGGCGTAAAATTAATAAATATTTCACCTTCGTCGCGTTATCTTACTGCTTGTACCTCAGTGGCTCTAGCGTCACATTCTCCCCCGAGGTTGATGGTGGACCTCGGGGAGTCCAGCATCAACCACCATTCTCCCCCGAGGTTGATGGTGGACCTCGGGGAGTCCAGCATCAACCACCATTCTCCCCCGAGGTTGATGCTGGACCTCGGGGAGTCCAGCATCAACCACCATTCTCCCCCGAGGTGTGACAACCACACAGTGACGGACGAGAGGAAACAACCCATTACACCTTGCCTAACACGTCACCAACCATTGTTACACATCGGCCTCATTTAATTCCATGTTCCATACCTCTGCATTATCACATAAAAGCCTCCGTAGCCTAAACTCTGCTATGTTGGAAATTCTGTCAATTTGTGTGCAATACTTATCTCTGATATTATATTATCAAACATATCAGTTAACAGTGAAAGCTTTGTTCTGTTACTAGTAGAGTGGGCTACGTCCTCGACATACATTCCAGGGACCCGGGTTCAATCCCAGGCCAGGATAGAAATGGTTGTGTTCGTTGTATGACGAACTGCATCCACTTGGGTGTGACTAAAACCTTTTGTGCTTTGTATAATTCGTTTGTGTTACCACTTACAGGATTAGTATGGGGTGCACAATAAGTTCCTCCGTACTCACAGGAAACCTGCACAGTGTGGGGCGCATGCGCGCACACATGCACAGTGAACTACCATGCACTCAGGATGAGTACGGAGTGCACTATAAATTTGCCTCTGGTGGGATCCATTGACGTATTCTGTATCTACAGATTAAATTATTTCAGTTTACTATCTCCATCTTTTCTGATACTCCATTTTCTTTATTTTTAGATTTTTCAAATGTGCCATTTCCGTTTTCTTTATCATTATTCTTAGAGTATATTAATACTAGAGGAAACAATTATTTTGGTGGTATAGACCATGAGGCCAACACACACTTCAGGAACATGAGCGTGAAGGTAGTGTGTGAGAACAACATCGCACCACAGAAATCCTATTACCATTCAGAGCGCACTATAGTGTTCTGGAGTAATATTTGTTGGTGATTAGCGATTGAATTAGTCATTGATTTGGTCATTTATTATGGACCCCATACCCATCCCGTGGGGCGGTGGTGGACCCCATGTCCATCCCGTGGGCGGTGGTGGACCCCATACCCATCCCGTGGGCGGTGGTGGGCCCCATACCCATCCCGTAGGCGGTGATGGAAAATATTACAGGCGCATATAATGGGCTCAGGAACTGAACCCAATAGTTCATTTTCATAAGCAAGTAACAATCTTAAGATATGACAAGTTGTTCACAAATGGCCTAACAAGTCTATTGTACATCTGCGGTATATTACGTAGTCACTAATCCTGCCCCACACCCACCCAACTGGGCGGCAGCTTTACAGTCATTGACTATAGTAAGCAAACATAGGAGGTACCTGGCTAAGATTTCTATCAGTACATCATTATGAATGAAGTACTCGCACATTTCTTGAACACGATTGACAGAGTTATATCTGAATTCGGTGATTTTGTCGCATTCAGTTACATAGTGAGGCAAAGTATGTGAATAGTTCTGCTGACAGAGTTTGCATTTAGTTTACACGAGCAGGTGGTGTAAACTGCCAGAGGTAGTGAAGCTGAGCTTAGACCTACCAGCAGTAATGAGTTGGGTACATATTTAATATTTTGATGGAGTTTTCTACCTTGTAGAACCAATCTACATAATCAGATTAAAGCCAATCAGAGAAAATCACTACACATTATCCCGTCAAATATGTGGGTTTACTCTAATCAATAGTTGCACGAAGTTGCCACTTGTAACATTCACAGTGCAAGTGTCAGCAAGTGCCAAGCTGGCTGTTGTTGATGACACAACTTCTGAGTGACCCAAAAAAGGGGCTTATTTTCAGCTTGAAATTGCGTGGCATTGGGGTCATTGTGTCTGGCTTAACCGAGGGTGGTAACGAGGGCCACTTTAAGGGTCTTGGCTGACCTGACGAACTTAATCATAATTCATTGTGTCGGGGGACAGGCAGCCAATATATATAGACAGACGAAGAGTCACAATGGCGCTGCTTGAAGATATAAGAATTAAACCACACGACAGAAGTTGAGGAGACGACGACGTTTCGGTCCGTTCTGGACCATTATCACAATTGACTTTATAATTGGTCCAAGACGGACCGAAACGTCGTCGTCTCCTGTGCTTCTGTTGTGTGGTTTAGTTATAATGTATATATATATATATATTATATATATTTATATATATATTTATATTGTATATATGTTGGTCAATAGTTCACCCTTGTTTTGTTGCAGAGTTGTAAGTGTGTGTGATGTTCTTCACATGTATTTCAACATATATGGAATTGTATAGATGAATGCTGTATAGCATTAACATTCACTCACATGACTGTTTATTGATGTATTTTTTTTTTAGGTGTTGTAGGTGTGTTCAACTTTGTAATTAATTTTGAAATTGTGTATTGTGGGGCTCGGATGACATCGATTAGCCCCAAGCTGTTTGGTCCCTGCTGTGGGAGTGGAGGTCGTGGGATCTACGAGTACTCTCACTCAATCGAGTGGTATTCTGGTGTGTGAGAGTGATAGGGGGTTGTTGTTATTATAGATTCAGCTACTCGGAACAAATTCCAAGTAGCACGGGCTATGGAGAGCCCGTAACTTACCTGGCACAGGAGCGGGGCAAGAAGCAGGGGCTATGGTGAGCCTGTGGTAGGGGGATTGGTGGGTGGGGGGTATATGTTGGGGGTGGGAGGTAAGGTGGGGGGAGGTTGGGGTATGTGTCCGCAAGTGGGAGTGGTTGGGTGGATAAAATGAAGTTGTATTATGTTAACTACACGCCCCTCCACCACTCTTACTCCCTTACCCACAACCTCCTCCACCTTCCTCAGTTGAAGTGGCGAGGGCATCCCCAGCATTGAGAGTGGTGGAGTTGGTGACGGTGACCTTTTGTTGGTGTGTGCTGCTCTCTGTCTGTTGGTGTTGCTCTCTGTCTGTTGGTGTGTGCTGCTCTCTGTCTGTTGGTGTGAGCTGCTCTCTGTCTGTTGGTGTGTGCTGCTCTCTGTCTGTTGGTGTGTGCTGCTCTCTGTATGTTGGTGTGTGCTGCTCTCTGTCTGTTGGTGTGTGCTGCTCTCTGTCTGTTGGTGTGTGCTGCTCTCTGTCTGTTGGTGTTGCTCTCTGTCTGTTGGTGTGTGCTGCTCTCTGTCTGTTGGTGTGTGCTGCTCTCTGTCTGTTGGTGTGTGCTGCTCTCTGTCTGTTGGTGTGTGCTGCTCTCTGTCTGTTGGTGTGTGCTGCTCTCTGTCTGTTGGTGTGTGCTGCTCTCTGTCTGTTGGTGTGTGCTGCTCTCTGTCTGTTGGTCTCTGTCTGTTGGTGTGTGCTGCTCTCTGTCTGTTGGTGTTGCTCTCTGTCTGTTGGTGTGTGCTGCTCTCTGTCTGTTGGTGTGTGCTGCTCTCTGTCTGTTGGTGTGAGCTGCTCTCTGTCTATTGCTCTCTGCCTGTTGGTGTGAGCTGCTCTCTGCCTGTTGGTGTGTGCTGCTCTCTGTCTGTTGGTGTGTGCTGCTCTCTGTCTGTTGGTGTGTGCTGCTCTCTGTCTGTTGGTGTGAGCTGCTCTCTGTCTATTGCTCTCTGCCTGTTGGTGTGAGCTGCTCTCTGCCTGTTGGTGTGTGCTGCTCTCTGTCTGTTGGTGTGTGCTGCTCTCTGTCTGTTGGTGTGTGCTGCTCTCTGTCTGTTGGTGTGTGCTGCTCTCTGTCTGTTGGTGTGTGCTGCTCTCTGTCTGTTGGTGTGTGCTGCTCTCTGTATGTTGGTCTCTGTCTGTTGGTGTGTGTTGCTCTGTTGGTGTTGCTCTCTGTATGTTGGTCTCTGTTGGTGTGTGCTGCTCTCTGTATGTTGGTCTCTGTCTGTTGGTGTGTGTTGCTCTGTTGGTGCTGCTCTCTGTATGTTGGTCTCTGTCTGTTGGTGTGTGCTGCTCTCTGTATGTTGGTCTCTGTCTGTTGGTGTGTGCTGCTCTCTGTCTGTTGCTGTGTGCTGCTCTCTGTCTGTTGGTGTGTGCTGCTCTCTGTCTGTTGGTGTGTGCTGCTCTCTGTCTGTTGGTGTGAGCTGCTCTCTCTCTGTTGGTCTCTGTCTGTTGGTGTGTGCTGCTCTCTGTCTGTTGGTGTGAGCTGCTCTCTCTCTGTTGGTCTCTGTCTGTTGGTGTGTGCTGCTCTCTGTCTGTTGGTCTCTGTCTGTTGGTGTCTGTTCGTCTCTGTTGGTGTTGCTCTCTGTCTGTTGGTGTGTGTGCTTCTGTCTGCTGCTGACTGTTCCTGTGTACTCACCTAGTTGCGCTTGCGGGGGTTGAGCTCTGGCTCTTTGGTCCCGCCTCACCAAAGAGGTTCGTGTCAGGTCTGCGGTAAACTCTATGCGTGTTAGTGATGAACAAGGACCACTGAACCTCTACTTCTTTCCCTTACATCACCTCTTCTTATATTACGTATAATATAAACTAACAATGAAAGTAACAGGCTGGTAAACCAGGAACTATTTAAAATTATAATTTAAACATTTCCTAGTTTTCCACACTGGTAGTTTCACTGCTGTCTGTCTGACCATCCTGTCCAATCGTTAAAATTGCGACCTATTAGTACACATTAAAGCACTCTAATATTGACGTTTTCTATGCATTGGCCTTGATAGGTTAGGTGGGTTGATTGGGTACGAACGTTCTGATTGGGTAAAACAGTTGTATTTTGTACGGAGTGGCGCGTCGAGACAACGGGATGCCCTATTGGGTCTCTAGGGGCGTTAGGCTTAGCTACTTCAGCCCAGCTAGGGCTGAAGTAGCTAGTGAACACACTAGCTAGGCCTAACGACCTAATTCAGCCCTTCATCGTGCCTCGTTCCACCTTGTTCTGGAACAAACCTCCTTGCAACTCTTAAACCTTTCCCAGGTGTTCTAATGTGTGGTGATGGTTCCGTGATGGAGCTGCATACTCTAGGACTGGTCTCACGTACGTGGAGTAGTGTGTTGTGAATGTCTCCTCCTCGAGGGCTGCTCTTGGGTGCTGACGTGCTGCTGATATGCTGCTGACGGTATACTATTTATGTCTGTAAGACTTGGGGGTATACCCACTGCTTTATTCATCTCTTGGCAATTGCTGTTTGCTGGAGTCTATCGCCCACTATTTGGGTACATGACAAGGGGCCAGATTCACGAAGCTATTACGCAAGCACCTACGAACCTGGGGCCAGATTCACGAAGCAATTACGCAAGCACTTACGAACGTGTACATCTTTCCTCAATCTTTGACGGCTTTGGTTACATATATTAAACAGTTTACAAGCATGAAAACTTCCCAATCATCTGTTGTTATTGTTATAAACAGCCTCTGGTGCTTCGGAGCTCATTAACTATTTAATAATTGTAATCAAAGCCGCCAAAGATCGAAAAAAGAGGTACAGGTTCGTAAGTGCTGGCGTAACTGCTTCGTGAATCTGGCCCCAGGTTCGTAGGTGCTTGCGTAACAGCTTCGTGAATCTGGCCCCCCTTGGTATATCTCTTATGTGAGGTAGAGAAGAGCAAGGCAGGGAGAGATGTTACATTTCAACACACTGACGCAAGTTGCCGGGATTTCCAGTACAACATATGCATCATCAACCACTCCTCAAAGCGTTCCTTGGCGATTCTAGAATTCATCGTGAATGTAGCCTTCAAAGATGAGTTCAACTTGATGCCTCACGTGTATAGATATTACAAGATATATGCAGAGGAGGAGTCACAACAACGTGATTGAACAGAGATAACCTGACCCGTACATGTCAACTTATGGACGTTTCGACCCCCGTTTTGGACGATAGTGAGGACTCGAGTGCCTCTTAGTGTGCGCATAGTGCGATAGTGAGGACCCGAGTGCCTGTAGTGTGCGCAGAGTGCGATAGTGAGGACCCGAGTGCCTGTAGTGTGCGCAGAGTGCGATGATGTGAGGACTCGAGTGCCTGTAGTGTGCGCAGAGTGCGATAGTGAGGACCCGAGTGCTGTAGTGTGCGCAGAGTGCGATAGTGAGGACCCGAATGGCCTCTTAGTGTGCGCAGAGTGCGATAGTGAGGACCCGATGCCTGTAGTGTGCGCAGAGTGCGATATTGAGGACCCGAGTGCCTCTAGTGCGCGCAGAGTGCGACAGAGGAACACTTGAGTGCCTCGTGAGCGCATAAGAAGAAACCTGAGGGCGTAGAGTGCATGTCAAGCTTGGGTAAACCTCTGAGTGCGTTTGGAGTGCGTTAACACCGGGAAGAAATGGCCCACGGGTTTCCCTTTGACGTTTACCTTAGTACGTTACAGTACATCACTGTCTGTCTGTTTGTCTGTCTGTCTGTCTGTCTGTCGTCTGTCTGTCTGTCTGTGTCTGTCTGTCTAGTTCTCTTTTCTCCTTTTGTTCTTTTCATTCGTCTTTGTGTCTCTTGCCCGAAGCAATTCAATTTTTGCCTCGTAAGATTTGTCTATATCACACTGTCCCTTATTGACCCAATCTGTCTGTCTCTGTCTTCTGCTGTCACTGTGTCTCGCTCTCCCTGTCGAGAGAGATGAAAAATCCAAGTTCCGAGAGAGAGAGAGAACCCAAGCCACCCACCTAACCCAACCTTCCGATGCACAGAAAACGATATTTTTGAGCCGCTACTTTTTCATAGTGCTTTGTAATGTGTAGGTTGGGGGGGGGGGGGGGGGTTGTAACGTACAGATGTTGTTGTCGGGAGTGACAGGCAGGGGAGCCGGTTGGCCGAGCGGACAGCACGCTGGACTTGTGATCCTGTGGTCCTGGTACGATCCCAGGCGCCGGCGAGAAACAATGGGCAGAGTTTCTTTCACCCTATGCCCTGTTACCTAGCAGTAAAATAGGTACCTGGGTGTTAGTCAGCTGTCACGGGCTGCTCCTGGGGGTGGAGGCCTGGTCGAGGACCGGGCCGCGGGGACACTAAAGCCCCGAAATCATCTCAAGATAATCTCAAGATCCCCGGCTGGGCTAAGAGGTGTTCTNGAGATAAGAAAGAAATACATCTCAAAGGAATAGAGTAGTTTAGGCTATTTCTACCCCCCCCCCCTACTATACGTAACTCGATGAGTACAATTAGCCTAGTACAACTAGCCTAGTACACACAAAAGCTACACTTATGCTGTCGTTAAATCAGTCCATAAACCCACCAGCGCTCTTGCTCAATCACTTGATTGGTTTTGTCAGTTGTCAGAATCGACAACAAAAAAAAACCCTAGTGTATAATAAGTTTTTTCCCTTTTGTCTTACATCTTCAGCTAATGTATATTACCAGCGCTCAGGGCTGTTGCAAATCCCGGGTTCATCAGGACTTTTTTAATATGAACTAAAAACTATATGCACCCTATCTCAGGGATTAGAACGAGTGAGTTCTAATCCCTGAGATTAGAACTCATTCTAATTAGAAGAAGTTATTAGAAGTTATTGGAAGAAGTATTAGAAAAAATTAGAATTCAATAATTAGAAGTTTTGCCGTGAGTGTTCGCCAAAATTTTAGTTTACATTCGCTAAATTAATGACAAAATTTAATGAGAGGAACTCTTGAATCCTTTATATAAGGAAACGAGCAATATCAGTGAGGCTCCACCTACGATAACTTTAGTTACATTACGATAGGTTTGGACAGACAAGCATAACCCAATGTTCTAAAATAGCGCTTACTCCCTAATGGACAAGTCAATAGAATACCCAAGCAGAAGTGTTTTATTTTTAGAAGAATAGTGTAGTTAAGTGTTGTAGCCATTGTTAGAATTCGTGTCGTTTGTCGCAGTGAGATCGTCCTCGCTCCACACACAACTGCTTTGTAATCTCCTATTATTATAATGTTCGCACAAAAGCAAATGTTATTCGCTTGCATATTTGCAATTCTAAACATTCTAAAAATACCTCTGCGTGCTTGCAATGCCAAATGGGACCTGTAAGTCGCATTTGAGACGGTTATAGAGCGCAATAATCCTTACAGCAGACAGTAAATGTTCTGAAAATGATCGGAGCTTGTCACAAGGAGCTGTCCGGGGAAACCCAGAGAGAACAGATACGCCAAGGGTCACAAAAGGTCAAAAAGACATGGCGAAGTTCATTATCCCTTGCCGCATATAAGCCAAGTCTGGTTAACACAGACACAATCCACACAGGGTGAACAAGTACATATGTAATCTGATAACTCATTGGGCATGTGGCGCCATCTACATGCGAGCTAACATGACCAACAGCATACTAGCAGGTTAATACGGTAATGCATCTCAGGACCTGGCTGGTGCTCCTGGCATACTCTTCCCACGCTAGTCTAGCGGCGGGGTTTTCCATACTTCGTCTACTTTAATAGGAAGTTAGAGAGATTGCGTCATGCATACCGAGATTGTATTCATTGCATTGTGTGAGAGTATTGTCAGGTAATTTGGTTTGGTGTTGGACTTCAGGTCCATTAACTTCCAGAGGGTTATATACGTAATAATGTCATTATTCTTTATATACAATTACCATGGTATGACTACACGATTATCCATACTTTATTATTACTATTAAAGTATTAATAGTAATTGTATTATTATAATCAATAACGCTATAATCATAGCGTTATTGACACTAGGCTGCAAGGCTAACTGCGCGATAGAGCATGCTGGGGCGGCGTGCTATGGGAATTTCCACAAGGACCTGCGTCATGGGACAAGATCATCACACTATCATGCTGATCGCGGTGTGCTAGTGTGCCATGCTGACCCGAAGCCTCAAGCACCAGCGGATAAATTACACCTAATCAATAATAAATAGTAATTTTGAATCAGTAAAGCTGCCGAATTTAGTAGTTGATTACTGAAATTTGCATCTGTGTTGGTCATACTTATTGAATGACCCTAATCTGTGATTATCATAATTGTCAGGGCCTTGTGAGGTGACCTGACAGCCTTGTCTGAGAGTGTGAAAGCTATATAATCAAGTGCCCCGGTGTTGGACAGTAACCCTGTTCATATATACTGTTTCAACTATATAAAATCTCAACGTACTTCAGGACGTCCCCATTCACACAGGTGATGAATGTCGTGTGAACAATAAATCTACATGGGGCTCTTATAAGGTTACAGGCAATTTCATTTCACAATTATATAAAATCAACAGAGAACCACGAATCGCTTGTGGGTACAATTAAATTTCCACGCACTCCACCCCTACGTGGTTATTCATACATTCCATTACCTTCTGTACACGGTTATTAACACACCCACGTATAATATATCCCCCCCTCCCCCTCCCTTATATTCAGGTAATACCCAACCACTTATACAGGTATGTTAACCTACATATATAAACTCCATTGTAACAGGTGTTGCAATGAACGGAGCAGAGGTAAAGTATTCCGCTCCCATCCACCTGTGATCCATTTCCTGTCTACTTGAGAGTACCAGGACGAGGGGATGCATGGGAGGGTACCAGGATGAGGGGGCGTATGAGAGAGACCAGAACGAGGGAATGCATGGGAGGGTACCAGGATGAGGGGCGTATGAGAGAGACCAGAACGAGGAATGCATGGGAGGGTACAGGATGAAGGGACGCATGGAAAGGACCACAGTCCCAGAAATTGAAAACACACACACACACACACACGTTGGAGGATTCTTTCCTTATTCGTTACGACTGCTGACGGAGCAGAAGGAATGATGATATAAGGAAGGGGAGGGGGGGAAGGTGAAGGAAGGTATATGTACTTGGGCCCAGCATCTCCACCACTAGTACCTACACACGCACGTCAAAACAAATGGAAATGTGAATCATCGTCACAATATTAATAATAATGAACTATACAGATATATAGTATAAAATATTAAAATATGATTTGAAAAACTAGTATTAAAGTAAGAAAAACATTGCAATCACATAAATAGTCATATTACACGAACAAATTCAAAACCACATTACACACCCAACCCATAAATCCGAAAATGAAGAACTGACTTGATAATGGTCTGGGACGGACCGCAACGTCCTCAATTCTAATGAACGTCTCTAATGTTCAGTCACGTTATTGGGACTCATCATCTGCAAAAAAACACATTAACAAACAAACAGCGTCATGTGGACAAACTTGCAAACGAAACCACATGAATAAACCAACAAATGAGCAACATTGCTAAATGTTTCAATTGAACAGCCTAGGACGCAGGCCACCGACACCTCTACTTCTGAGAATCTCACATACTACTTACTCACCAGCCTCAGAGCTCTCTCGTCAACCCCTGGCTACGTTACGCCCTGTGTTACTCCAACTCGAGATATCCTAACATCTCAAATTCCAACTCCAAGAGGATATCCGGATACCAGGCCAAAAGGAATGTGATTATTCAACTCTTATGAGCTTACGTTGACTATCGATTATACGAATGTATTTATAATGAATAGTCGCTGAATATTCATATTTACAACAAACTGTAAACGCACGTTTCGATACATTTATATTAAGTACCACGTGTCCGAAGTGGGTTACACCTCAGTTTTACGTAATTTGGAAGAAAAAAGCGTCAGTGTTTTACAGAATTCCTAAATCGTTTACTGCTGCTGACTCACAAGTACTGACGTGACGAGTACGTTACACAGCGTCCTGTTGCTCTCAGCCCTCTAGGATATGTATATGTATATTATAAATATTATATATATATATATATATATATATATATATATATATATATATATATATATATACCTTCTGGTTACTCATGGACCCCTTTCCTCGCAGTCCTATGCCACCAGCGCCCATGGTCATTTCCTGTTGGTCATGTTGGAGGGCTATCCGTCATTTTCTACTGGTCATATTGGAGGGAAGGTCGTCTTCGTCCTGGAGGCGAGGGGGGCGCGTGACCACAATTACTAGTTTGAAGATTTTATTTCGATTGAGCAAAGGGCAACGGACGGATAGACGAACGAGCGGATATGGGCCCCATACAGATGGAAGGATAGTTCACATTTATAAATAGATAAACGATCTGGCTCCAGTACGGATAGACAGATAGACGAAAAATCGCTCGTACGCATAGACGAACAAAAGGAGACTCGTGTCGAAAGGACTGTGGTTTGTACGGACTGACTGTAGGTCGCTCGTACTGGTGGGCAGACAGAATTCTCCACCTTTAGATGTGGGCTTTTCCTGGTTTCTCTACAACGTTTACATTCTCAACCCTCCCCCCCCCTCCTCCCTCCCTCCCTCCCTCAGGGGACGCCATAATAGGCAGGTGGTGTGAAGATTTCTCCGATGTGGCTTTTCCTGAAGGGGTCTTTCTTCACCCCTTCCCCTCGTCTCCCTCACTCCGTCGCCGTCTTTACCACAGCAAATTGAATCAACATACTTATTTAGACAGGTTTGTCAGACTCTTACCTTGACTTAAAAAGGACTGCAAAACATCAATTTAGAAACACTGGCCATAAAACATAACGTAAAACATGAAACACTGCAGCAAAATGCATCCAGAGCCACAAAATTTCCATGTCATGGAAGCCTCAACAGGTAATGGTTTCAAGTTTTCAGTTCCTTGAATCTCCTGATTTTTCCTATCCTGTAATCGAAGGGATTTACACACCGATTCTTGATTCACAGTTCCAAGTTATTAATATTGTCATTATTCATATTATTGCCATGGTATACCTCATCACCATTTATCATCATCATCATCTTCACCACACTACAGGCATCTTCCTTATCGTCAGAGTTGTTACTGTTATCAGGGCAGCCATCAGGAGGTTGAAGATTTTCCCGGGCAAGGTTGCCTGGTCGTGGCTCGAGGCGTGTTATCAGTGGTACAGGCGCCGGAACGGTGGCTGTGTAGAGCACTAGTTTAGCATTACCGCATTACAACAAGACGTTCTCTACTGACAGGGATCGAGGCTGGGCAGGAGGAAAGGCGAGAGAGGAAAACTGGTTATGCAATAGACAACTAAAGAGACTGGGAAGTACAGAGGGATGTTTGGTGCGGAGAAAGAAAGGCGGACAAATAATATACCTTGGGAAAAGCACAAGGCCACGAGGTGCGCATGTCAGGGAATAAGTACCTCTCTCACAATAAACTAATCTGTCTGTTGCAGGTGTGGCGGTGATAGTGTTGGTATTGATTCAGCTGCTGCTGGTGATAGTATAGAGTTGCTTCCCCCCTGGTAATCTCTGCTTGCCCGCACCTAGCACTCTTGCACCAACACACGCCGACCACCGTCCTTTGCGCCATCTAGTGGGCGGGGTCTCCATCAGTCGTCGGGTGGACCAGAGTGCGAAGAAGCAAGCAAGTACTCGACCCAGACGGGCGAGCGTTGGTGAGGTAGGCTGGTGTAGTGTTGTGTTCAGCGGTGTCTCGCTGGAGTCAGGTGCTGGAAGAGCTTATGGCAAGTTGTGGGGCGAGTGTTGGGATGAATGACTTACTCAGAGTGAGAACTAAACGTAGCTGCACCGTGTCTAGACTGGCCACAAGTGAACACACGGGCGAGTGAGCGCTTATTGCCTGTAAAGCAAAGGACATGTAGTAGTCTAGTCCGTGATGTTGGATTAATCAAGCAATCCAAAACAGCACGTTACTTACCTGCTGCTGCTGCTGCCTCTGGAAAAAAAAAGAGGCTTTCGGTAAATCCTCAAGAGCCTTCGCTAGTCCTTCCCACCATAAATTCTACGTTCGACTGCACCAGGGAACACAGGAACACAAGAGTTGGGAGGTGGTGTCCAGCGGACGCTGGCAAGGGAGAGAGAGAGGATGTTGGACTTGCAGAGTCTCCTAACAGAGCAGTTGGCGACACACACCAATAGGATGGAGTTCATCAAGGCGTGTGATGACCCCTCAATCTCCCCATCATCAAGTCAGACCAAAGGCGAAAATAACACCATCATAAGGTTAGTGTCCGCTTTATAATTTGCTGCAGTTAAATTATATTGTGTTGATCTCGAATTTGAACTTAATAAATCAGTACATCAGCTGAGCTATGGAGGGAAAGTCACGCATTCTGCTTGTGAGTGACATTTAAATAGTTAATTAATACATGTTCATATATACAACGGTTTATTGCTAGGCTGTGCGGTTCCAGGCGTGTAATCTAGTTATGTATTTTGCTGATACATCTGTATGTATCAACATCCAGCAGCTGTATAACCCTGGGATCTTGTTGTATACCGTGTATTTGTATAATAATATAGGTCTTAGTACAGTTGTTGTATTTGGTGAAGCCTAATGATAACCTATTGGTTACGCAGCACCAAGTGTTAATAACAGTTTTCTAGAGGGTTACCTCGTTGGGTTTTTGTTATCCACTCCAACCCTTCTATATGTAGAGCCCTCTAGGGTATAGTAGCACAGTGGTTTACGTCCTAGGCTCGCAACCCATGGACTCGGACTCAATCTCTGTAGACCCACGTGGTCTGGTACCCGGTACAGTACCCATGTAGACCCACGTGATCTGGTGCCCGGTACAGCCACCCATGTAGACCCACGTGGTCTGGTACCCGGTACAGTACCCATGTAGACCCACGTGGTCTGGTGCCCGGTACAGCCACCCATGTAGACCCACGTGGTCTGGTACCCGGTACAGTACCCATGTAGACCCACGTGGTCTGGTGCCCGGTACAGCCACCCATGTAGACCCATGTGGTCTGGTACCCGGTACATCACCCATGTAGACCCATGTGGTCTGGTACCCGGTACAGCCACCCATGTAGACCCACGTGGTCTGGTGCCCAGTACATCACCCATGTAGACCCACGTGGTCTGGTACCCGGTACAGCACCCATGTAGACCCACGTGGTCTGGTACGGTACAGTACCCATGTAGACCCACGTGGTCTGGTACCCGGTACAGTACCCATGTAGACCCACGTGGTCTGGTGCCCGGTACATCACCCATGTAGACCCACGTGGTCTGGTACCCGGTACAGCCACCATGTAGACCCACGTGGTCTGGTGCCCAGTACATCACCCATGTAGACCCATGTGGTCTGGTGCCCGGTACATCACCCATGTAGACCCACGTGGTCTGGTGCCCGGTACATCACCCATGTAGACCCACGTGGTCTGGTACCCGGTACAGCCACCCATGTAGACCCACGTGGTCTGGTACCCGGTACAGCACCCATGTAGACCCACGTGGTCTGGTACCCGGTACAGCCACCCATGTAGACCCACGTGGTCTGGTACCCGGTACAGCCACCCATGTAGACCCACGTGGTCTGGTACCCGGTACAGCACCCATGTAGACCCACGTGGTCTGGTACCCGGTACAGCACGCATGTAGTCACATTTATTTACGTTTACACGTCGATCAAAGAGCAAAGGTACACAAAATCCTACAACTGGTTTTGACCGACAAAAGCATCATGCAACCGGAGCTGGGAGGAAACCCCATGGACAGCAACAATACACCATTGAACAATGCCATTTACACTGGAAAAGTCCACCCGGACAAGAAGGTATTGTCCTGTGACACTCCCTAGAGTAA
Organism: Procambarus virginalis; assembly: GCA_020271785.1. NCBI lineage: Eukaryota > Metazoa > Arthropoda > Malacostraca > Decapoda > Cambaridae > Procambarus > Procambarus virginalis. The sequence continues at coordinate 3,583,552 of WNGS01028583.1, read as the reverse complement.
ATATTTAGTTAATCGACGGAGGAGGAAAACTCAATACTGGGTTACCTTGTGTTAAGCGAGGGAAGCCGAGGTTGCTACCGCTTCTCGGTACACTTTAAGCCTGAGAAAAAAAAACTGTATTACGAAAATAACACTTTAATATTATTTAGTTTGAATAGCAGTTTTGCTGTGGGTTAGACAACTGACATCTAAGGTTCACATCGAGATTCTTAAAAATGTTTAAATAAGTAAGAGTAAGTGCTTTGCAAACATCATTGATCATTATAAATTACAGTCCACATACACATTACAGTTGTTTGATGCGTTGTTCCTTATCGCTGAATTCAAAGAAAGATTCAAGAGGCTAGACAAGAGTTCATTATGGCCGCCTTCTGAAGGCATTTCCCGCCGTCAGGTGCTAGGCTACATCCTCCTCTTCTCATATAATACTATATATATAATATATATATATATATATATATATATATATTATATATATATATATATATATATATATATATATAGTATATAATATAGTATACGAGTCGTGTTGGTAGAGATTTTGGTGATTGGTACTTTCTCACTAACACGCCTACCTAAATTACAAGTAATTCCGGTATAGTCACCAGCGAACGCGAGTTTCTCCTAACTGTGTCACTGTCAAGCCCCATACATTGTTTCAGGATCCTGTGAGCCCTGTACAGTAATCCGGGGCGCTTCTCACACGTTACAACACATTCACACACACTGGGGTTTTGAGAAGCACTTACAAAGACTCTAAAGTGGGAATCAAAAGAATGTTGGTGGTAATTTTTGCTACTTCTAAATCGTCTTGAGTCAACGTTATTTTCCGTCACTGGCATTAGGTGAGGTTTATGATAAATCATTAAGTTTCTGTCCTGGGATTTTCTGATTCTTTATTCTGGAGCGTTCACAATATTGTCATAATTTTTACCTAAGAAAATATTTACAAATAAATATTTATTTTGCGTCCTGTACTTAAGCTGCGGGCGGTTGTGGAAAAGCTTTGAGATCCATAATGGACGCAGGATCTGAACTAGCACGTTCACAATCGACTTGAGAATGGTCCAGGACGGACCGAAACGTCGTCGTCCCTTCACTTTCTAGTGTGTGGTCTGGTCAACAAATCTGAACTAGCAAGTTCGTTTAGCAGCAAGTCATTAGTCTATTCACAGTTTATCAAATGTGAATAGACTATCAAACTAACATCACCGTGATCCAAGGGTCTCTATAACCCAACAAGTAGTAGAGATGTTTTAAGATGTACATTGTATAAACAGAATCATTAAACTTGTATACAATAACAAAGAACTTTGCATTAAATCAAATATGGGTTCAGATTTTAATTTTCCCAAAAG
>WNGS01028583.1:3565016-3575087 GCA_020271785.1 Procambarus virginalis | reverse complement strand
CAAAATTTCAGTCTACATTCGCTAAATTTATGAAAAAATAAGAGGAACTCTTGAATCCTTTATATAAGGAAATGAGCAATATCAGTGAGGCTCCACCTACGATAACTTTAGTTACATTACGATAGGTTTGGACAGACAAGCATAACCCAATCAATGTTCTAAAATAGCGCTTACTCCCTAATGGACAAGTCAATAGAATACCCAAGCAGAAGTGTTTTATTTTTAGAAGAATAGTGTAGTTAAGTGTTGTAGCCATTGTTAGAATTCGTGTCGTTTGTCGCAGTGAGATCGTCCTCGCTCCACACACAACTGCTTTGTAATCTCCTATATTATAATGTTCGCACAAAAGCAAATGTTATTCGCTTGCATATTTGCAATTCTAAACATTCTAAAAATACCTCTGTCGTGCTTGCAATGCCAAATGGGACCTGTAAGTCGCATTTGAGACGGTTATAGAGCGCAATAATCCTTACAGCAGACAGTAAATGTTCTGGAAATGATCGGAGCTTGTCACAAGGAGCTGTCCGGGGAAACCCAGAGAGAACAGATACGCCAAGGGTCACAAAAGGTCAAAAAGACATGGCGAAGTTCATTATCCCTTGCCGCATATAAGCCAAGTCTGGTTAACACAGACACAATCCACACAGGGTGAACAAGTATATATGTAATCTGATAACTCATTGGGCATGTGGCGCCATCTACATGCGAGCTAACATGACCAACAGCATACTAGCAGGTTAATACGGTAATGCATCTCAGGACCTGGCTGGTGCTGGCATACTCTTCCCACGCTAGTCTAGCGGCGGGGTTTTCCATACTTCGTCTACTTTAATAGGAAGTTAGAGAGATTGCGTCATGCATACCGAGATTGTATTCATTGCATTGTGTGAGAGTATTGTCAGGTAATTTGGTTTGGTGTTGGACTTCAGGTCCATTAACTTCCAGAGGGTTATATACGTAATAATGTCATTATTCTTTATATACAATTACCATGGTATGACTACACGATTATCCATACTTTATTATTACTATTAAAGTATTAATAGTAATTGTATTATTATAATCAATAACGCTATAATCATAGCGTTATTGACACTAGGCTGCAAGGCTAACTGCGCGATAGAGCATGCTGGGGCGGCGTGCTATGGGAATTTCCACAAGGACCTGCGTCATGGGACAAGATCATCACACTATCATGCTGATCGCGGTGTGCTAGTGTGCCATGCTGACCCGAAGCCTCAAGCACCAGCGGATAAATTACACCTAATCAATAATATAGTAATTTGAATCGTGTCACTTGCTTAAAGCGCCGAATTTTAGTAGTTGATTACTGAAATTTGCATCTGTGTTGGTCATACTTATTGAATGACCCTAATCTGTGATTATCATAATTGTCAGGGCCTTGTGAGGTGACCTGACAGCCTTGTCTGAGAGTGTGAAAGCTATATAATCAAGTGCCCCGGTGTTGGACAATAACCCTGTTCATATATACTGTTTCAATACTATATAAAATCTCAAACGTACTTCAGGACGTCCCCATTCACACAGGTGATGAATGTCGTGTGAACAATAAATCTACATGGGGCTCTTATAAGGTTACAGGCAATTTCATTTCACAATTATATAAAATCAACAGAGAACCACGAATCCGCTTGTGGGTAGAATTAAATTTCCACGCACTCCACCCCTACGTGGTTATTCATACATTCCATTACCTTCTGTACACGGTTATTAACACACTCACGTATAATATATCCCCCCTCCCCCTCCCTTATATTCAGGTAATACCCAACCACTTATACAGGTATGCTAACCTACATATATAAACTCCATTGTAACAGGTGTTGCAATGAACGGAGCAGAGGTAAAGTATTCCGCTCCCATCCACCTGTGATCCATTTCCTGTCTACTTGAGAGTACCAGGACGAGGGGATGCATGGGAGGGTACCAGGATGAGGGGACGCATGGAAAGGACCAGAACGAGGATACACACACACACACACACACACACACACCACACACACACACACACACACACACACACACACACACACGTTGGAGGATTCTTTCCTTATTCGTTACGACTGCTGACGGAGCAGAAGGAATGATGATATAAGGACAGGGGGGGGTGGTGGGAGGTGAAGGAAGGTATATGTACTTGGGCCCAGCATCTCCACCACTAGTACCCACACACGCGCGTCAAAACAAATAACATCACATAATTAAACTAATCATTATGATAATGGAAATGGGAATCATCATCATAATATTAATAATAATGAACTATACAGATATATAGTAATAAAATATTAAAATGTTTTGAAAAACTAGTATTAAAGTAAGAAAAACATTGCAATCACATAAATAGTCATATTACACGAACAAATTCAAAACCACATTACACACCCAACCCATAAATCCGAAAATGAAGAACTGACTTGATAACGGTCTGGGACGGACCGCAACGTCCTCAAGTCTAATGAACGTCTCTAATGTTCAGTCACGTTATTGGGACTCATCATTTGCAAAAAAACACATTAACAAACAAACAGCGTCATGTGGACAAACTTGCAAACGAAACCACATGAATAAACCAACAAATAAGCAACATTGCTAAATGTTTCAATTGAACAGCCTAGGACGCAGGCCACCGACACCTCTACTTCTGAGAATCTCACATACTACCTTACTCACCAGCCTCAGAGCTCCCTCGTCAACCCCTGGCTACGTTACGCCCTGTGTTACTCCAACTGGAGATATCCTAACATCTCAAATTCCAACTCCAAGAGGATATCCGGATACCAGGCCAAAAGGAATGTGATTATTCAACTCTTATGAGCTTACGTTGACTATCGATTATACGAATGTATTTATAATGAATAGTCGCTGAATATTCATATTTACAACAAACTGTAAACGCACGTTTCGATACATTTATATTAAGTACCACGTGTCCGAAGTGGGTTACACCTCAGTTTTACGTAATTTGGAAGAAAAAAGCGTCAGTGTTTTACAGAATTCCTAAATCGTTTACTGCTGCTGACTCACAAGTACTGACGTGACGAGTACGTTACACAGCGTCCTGCTGCTCTCAGCCCTCTAGGATATGTATATGTATATTATAAATATTATATATATATATATATATATATATATATATATATATATATATATATATATATATATATATACCTTCTGGTTACTCATGGACCCCTTTCCTCGCAGTTCTATGCCACCAGCGCCCATGGTCATTTCCTGTTGGTCATGTTGGAGGGCTATCCGTCATTTTCTTCTGGTCATATTGGAGGGAAGGTCGTCTTCGTCCTGGAGGCGAGGGGGGCGCGTGACCACAATTACTAGTTTGAAGATTTTATTTCGATTGAGCAAAGGGCAACGGACGGATAGACGAACGAGCGGATATGGGCCCCATACAGATGGAAGGATAGTTCACATTTATAAATATATAAACGATCTGGCTCCAGTACGGATAGACAGATAGACGAAAAATCGCTCGTACGGATAGACGAACGAAAGGAGACTCGTGTCGAAAGGACTGTGGTTTGTACGGACTGACTGTAGGTCGCTCGTACTGGTGGGCAGACAGAATTCTCCACCTTTAGATGTGGGCTTTTCCTGGTTTCTCTACAACGTTTACATTCTCAACCCTCCCCCCCCCTCCTCCCTCCCTCCCTCCCTCAGGGGACGCCATAATAGGCAGGTGGTGTGAAGATTTCTCCGATGTGGCTTTTCCTGAAGGGGTCTTTCTTCACCCCTTCCCCTCGTCTCCCTCACTCCGTCGCCGTCTTTACCACAGCAAATTGAATCAACATACTTATTTAGACAGGTTTGTCAGACTCTTACCTTGACTTAAAAAGGACTGCAAAACATCAATTTAGAAACACTGGCCATAAAACATAACGTAAAACATGAAACACTGCAGCAAAATGCATCCAGAGCCACAAAATTTCCTTGTCATGGAAGCCTCAACAGGTAATGGTTTCAAGTTTTCAGTTCCTTGAATCTCCTGATTTTTCCTATCCTGTAATCGAAGGGATTTACACACCGATTCTTGATTCACAGTTCCAAGTTATTAATATTGTCATTATTCATATTATTGCCATGGTATACCTCATCACCATTTATCATCATCATCTTCACCACACTACAGGCATCTTCCTTATCGTCAGAGTTGTTACTGTTATCAGGGCAGCCATCAGGAGGTTGAAGATTTTCCCGGGCAAGGTTGCCTGGTCGTGGCTCGAGGCGTGTTATCAGTGGTACAGGCGCCGGAACGGTGGCTGTGTAGAGCACTAGTTTAGCATTACCGCATTACAACAAGACGTTCTCTACTGACAGGGATCGAGGCTGGGCAGGAGGAAAGGCGAGAGAGGAAAACTGGTTATGCAATAGACAACTAAAGAGACTGGGAAGTACAGAGGGATGTTTGGTGCGGAGAAAGAAAGGCGGACAAATAATATACCTTGGGAAAAGCACAAGGCCACGAGGTGCGCATGTCAGGGAATAAGTACCTCTCTCACAATAAACTAATCTGTCTGTTGCAGGTGTGGCGGTGATAGTGTTGGTATTGATTCAGCTGCTGCTGGTGATAGTATAGAGTTGCTTCCCCCCCTGGTAATCTCTGCTTGCCCGCACCTAGCACTCTTGCACCAACACACGCCGACCACCGTCCTTTGCGCCATCTAGTGGGCGGGGTCTCCATCAGCCGTCGGGTGGACCAGAGTGCGAAGAAGCAAGCAAGTACTCGACCCAGACGGGCGAGCGTTGGTGAGGTAGGCTGGTGTAGTGTTGTGTTCAGTGGTGTCTCGCTGGAGTCAGGTGCTGGAAGAGCTTATGGCAAGTTGTGGGGCGAGTGTTGGGATGAATGACTTACTCAGAGTGAGAACTAAAAGTAGCTGCACCGTGTCTAGACTGGCCACAAGTGAACACACGGGCGAGTGAGCGCTTATTGTCTGTAAAGCAAAGGACATGTAGTAGTCTAGTCCGTGATGTTGGATTAATCAAGCAATCCAAAACAGCACGTTACTTACCTGCTGCTGCTGCCTCTGGAAAAAAGAGGCTTTCGGTAAATCCTCAAGAGCCTTCGATAGTCCTTCCCACCATAAATTCTACGTTCGACTCTGCACCAGAGAACACAGGAACACAAGAGTTGGGAGGTGGTGTCCAGCGGACGCTGGCAAGTGAGAGAGAGAGGATGTTGGACTGCAGAGTCTCCTAACAGAGCAGTTGGCGACACACACCAATAGGATGGAGTTCATCAAGGCGTGTGATGACCCCTCAATCTCCCCATCATCAAGTCAGACCAAAGGCGAAAATAACACCATCATAAGGTTAGTGTCCGCTTTATAATTTGCTGCAGTTAAATTATATTGTGTTGATCTCAAATTTGAACTTAATAAATCAGTACATCAGCTGAGCTATGGAGGGAAAGTCACGCATTCTGCTTGTGAGTGACATTTAAATAGTTAATTAATACATGTTCATATATACAACGGTTTATTGCTAGGCTGTGCGGCTTCCAGGCGTGTAATCTAGTTATGTATTTTGCTGATACATCTGCATGTATCAACATCCAGCAGCTGTATAACCCTGGGATCTTGTTGTATACCGTGTATTTGTATAATAATATAGGTCTTAGTACAGTTGTTGGTATTAATATTTGGTGAAGCCTAATGATAACCTATTGGTTACGCAGCACCAAGTGTTTATAACAGTTTTCTAGAGGGTTACCTCGTTGGGTTTTTGTTATCCACTCCAACCCTTCTATATGTAGAGCCCTCTAGGGTATAGTAGCACAGTGGTTTACGTCCTAGGCTCGCAACCCATGGACTCGGACTCAATCTCTGTAGACCCACGTGGTCTGGTACCCGGTACAGTACCCATGTAGACCCACGTGATCTGGTGCGCAGTACAGCCACCCATGTAGACCCACGTGGTCTGGTACCCGGTACAGTACCCATGTAGACCCACGTGGTCTGGTGCCCGGTACAGCCACCCATGTAGACCCACGTGGTCTGGTACCCGGTACATCACCCATGTAGACCCACGTGGTCTGGTGCCCGGTACATCACCCATGTAGACCCACGTGGTCTGGTGCCCAGTACATCACCCATGTAGACCCACGTGGTCTGGTGCCCGGTACATCACCCATGTAGACCCACGTGGTCTGGTGCCCGGTACATCACCCATGTAGACCCACGTGGTCTGGTACCCGGTACAGCACCCATGTAGACCCACGTGGTCTGGTACCCGGTACAGCACCCATGTAGACCCACGTGATCTGGTACCCGGTACAGCCACCCATGTAGACCCACGTGGTCTGGTACCCGGTACAGCCACCATGTAGACCCACGTGGTCTGGTACCCGGTACAGCACGCATGTAGTCACATTTTATTTGCGTTTACACGTCGATCAAAGAGCAAAGGTACACAAAATCCTACAACTGGTTTTGACCGACAAAAGCATCATGCAACCGGAGCTGGGAGGAAACCCCATGGACAGCAACAATACACCATTGAACAATGCCATTTACACTGGAAAAGTCCACCCGGACAAGAAGGTATTGTCCTGTGACACTCCCTAGAGTAAATATTTAGTTAATCGACGGAGGAGGAAAACTCAATACTGGGTTACCTTGTGTTAAGCGAGGGAAGCCGAGGTTGCTACCGCTTCTCGGTACACTTTAAGCCTGAGAAAAAAAAAAGTATTACGAAAATAACACTTTAATATTATTTAGTTTGAATAGCAGTTTTGCTGTGGGTTAGACAACTGACATCTAAGGTTCACATCGAGATTCTTAAAAATGTTTAAATAAGTAAGAGTAAGTGCTTTGCAAACATCATTGATCTTTATAAATTACAGTCCACATACACATTACAGTTGTTTGATGCGTTGTTCCTTATCGCTGAATTCAAAGAAAGATTCAAGAGGCTAGACAAGAGTTCATTATGGCCGCCTTCTGAAGGCATTTCCCGCCCTGTCAGGTGCTAGGCTACATCCTCCTCTTCTCATATAATACTATATATATATATATATATATATATATATATATATATATATATATATATATATATCTGTATATAATATAGTATTACGAGTCGTGTTGGTAGAGATTTTGGTGATTGGTACTTTCTCACTAACACGCCTACCTAAATTACAAGTAATTCCGGTATAGTCACCAGCGAACGCGAGTTTCTCCTAACTGTGTCACTGTCAAGCCCCATACATTGTTTCAGGATCCTGTGAGCCCTGTACAGTAATCCGGGGCGCTTCTCACACGTTACAACACATTCACACACACTGGGGTTTTGAGAAGCAACTTACAAAGACTCTAAAGTGGGAATCAAAAGAATGTTGGTGGTAATTTTTGCTACTTCTAAATCGTCTTGAGTCAACGTTATTTTCCGTCACTGGCATTAGGTGAGGTTTATGATAAATCATTAAGTTTCTGTCCTGGGATTTTCTGATTCTTTATTCTGGAGCGTTCACAATATTGTCATAATTTTTACCTAAGAAAATATTTACAAATAAATATTTATTTTGCGTCCTGTACTTAAGCTGCGGGCGGTTGTGGAAAAGCTTTGAGATCCATAATGGACGCAGGATCTGAACTAGCACGTTCACAATCGACTTGAGAATGGTCCAGGACGGACCGAAACGTCGTCGTCCCTTCACTTTCTAGTGTGTGGTCTGGTCAACAAAATCTGAACTAGCAAGTTCGTTTAGCAGCAAGTCATTAGTCTATTCACAGTTTATCAAATGTGAATAGACTATCAAACTAACATCACCGTGATCCAAGGGTCTCTATAACCCAACAAGTAGTAGAGATGTTTTAAGATGTACATTGTATAAACAGAATCATTAAACTTGTATACAATAACAAAGAACTTTGCATTAAATCAAATATTGGGCTCAGATTTTAAATTTTCCCAAAAGACATTGATACTAGTGTAAATAACTTGATATATTCTTTCAAATTACTTTTTTTGTACAATTTCGTAACCGTCTACACCTCAAAAAAAAAATCTTGTCAAACGGCTATTATAAGCCTCCTAAATACTAAATACTGAAATATACTTCAGTATTACACACCACGGCAAACGTGTTTTCTCAAATACTATAATCAAACGTACAAAATATGCTAGAAAAACCTTGTTTTTCTTAAGACCACTTGAACTGCGACTTTATTTTTGCTTGTGTTGACTGTCGCCCTCCCCCCCCCAACCCCCACACAATCAACCCTACAGCCGAACTCCCTAAACCTCTCACCCAACCCTCTCTCCCAACCCCCAACTTTCCGCTCTCTGCTTGTCATCCATATCTTCCAGCGCAGCTGGCGTATTTAACTTTATGGGAGTTTGTGGTTGAAGTGATCGTTTTCTATGACCTCAGGTAACCAATTCCTTTCTCCTTCATCCTCGGACCCGCCTATTTACCCATTTTCTGGCTTACCCACTTACTGACCTACCTACCTACCCGGCTACTGACCTACCCAACCACCTACTGACCTACCCAACCTCCACTGGCCCTGCAGCTCACCCACTCCCCAGACCTACCTGCCTGCCTGCGTACCCAGATAGAGGCCGCAACAGGTTAGAGAACCTGGCAAAACACCACTGGACCCAAGTGAAGGCTGGTGCCTGCCTGCCTCCTTGGGGAATCCCAGACACCGTGCCTGCCTGCATTCCTGCTTGCCAGCCCCGCATGTTTGCTTGGATGCAGGCTAGGAAGGAAAAGGCTTCCATACACACACACACACACACACACACACACACACACACACACACACACACACACACACACACACACACACACACACACACCTGAGCCAGTAGGCTCAGGAATCTGTACACCAGTTGATCTACAGTTGAGAGGCGGGACCAAAGAGCCAAAGCTCAATCCCCACAAGCACAAATAGGTGAGTACACACACACACACACACACACACCACACACACACACCACACACACACACACACACACACACACACACACACACACACACACACACACACATACATTAGGCTATATCTGAATATTTACTGCACCGGGTGAAAATAGATTTAAACTATAACTTTTTAGACATGTTTTTGACATATTGGAGGCTATAGACAAATTAGAAGAGCGTTTACTTTCCAGAGATTTGTAATGGTAATACATTTAAGATAATTTGTGTCTTAATTTAAATATCTCGCCTCTTGATCTTTATTCTTCTCCATATTTAATTTAATGTCTTTCAAATTTGTATAATATCCTATTGTTCACAACTTTTCTTCAATAAACTTTTTTTTATTTTCCCTATTCTATTTCTCTTTTTTTCTAATTCTGTTTTTTTATTTATCTAGTTTTTCTTACTTTTTTGTGTAATTCTGTTTTTTTATCTAATTCCTTCTTTATTGTTAGAGTTTATATTCAGCTTCTCCCATTTTCTCTTTAGTGTTATCTTAGTGTTCCGTGTTCCTTTCTATATTTTCATATTTCTCCTCCTCCCTCTACTTACTCTTTCTTCTCTTGCTTGTCTTCTTGTCCTTTCTGTTCTTCCTCTACCTTTTCCTCCTATTCTACTTTGTCTTCCACTCCACTATTTTCCTCTGCTTCTCTCTTCTTCCTGTTGTTCTCGACTCTTTGTTCTCATTTTTTATTTATATATACAAGAGTTCTTACATTCTTGTAAACCTCCTCGACCCATTGTTCTCTTCCTCTTGTTCGTTTTATATGTTCTCGTGCGAATTAGACAACTAGCCAGCCAGCCAGTCAACCAGCCAGTCAACCAGCCAGCCAGCCAGCGGTTGACTGGCTGGTTGGCTGGCTGACCGGCTGGCTGGCTGGCTGGTTGACTGGCTGGCTGGTTGACTGGCTGGCTGGCTGACTGGCTGGTTGACTGGCTGGCTGGCTGGCTGGCTGGCTGGCTGGCTGGTGTGACTGGCTGGTTGAGCTGGCTGACCTGGCTGGCTGGCTGGCTGGTTGACTGGCTGGCTGGTTGACTGGTTGGCTGGCTGGCTGGTACTGGCTGGTTGACTGGCTGGCTGGCTGGCTGGCTGGCTGGTTGGCTGA
>WNGS01028583.1:3513006-3549281 GCA_020271785.1 Procambarus virginalis | reverse complement strand
AAAAAACAAATTAATAATAAAAATATGATAATCCCCTACATAAGAATGATAACAAATATATGGAATCCATTGAAACACTTTCAAAATGAATCGAAACAAAAGACGACCCGTCGGCCATGTTGTTGCCATGGTTACAGGGATGTAAACAAACAGAGCAGCCTCGTATACACGCCTCCACCCACACCAGAGCACAACTGGTGGTGGACCTGCTGTAAGTTAACATGTTTAGTGCTCTATGTAATGATAGACTAAATGACTTCGGAGCGATTTTTGGCTTTGCGACACTATCTATACCAAGTAATCATTAAAATCTGAAATAATAACCCAGAGCGCTTGTATATAAATAACATAAATGCTGCCTACTACCACTACTGCTTATAATAATAATAATAATAATCAGTGATACAGAGCGACGCGCTCGAAACCTATCAGAGAGAGAGACAGACAGAAAGAGACAGACAGACAGAAAGAGAGAGAGACAGAAAGAGACAGAAAGAGACAGAGACAGAGAGACAGAGAGACAGAGACAGAGAGACAGAGACAGACAGAGAGACAGAGACAGAGACACAGAGACAGAGACACAGAGACAGAGAGACAGACAGAGACAGAGAGACAGAGATAGAGAGAGAGACAGAGATAGAGAGAGAGACAGACCGAGAGAGAGAGAGACAGACCGAGAGAGAGAGAGACAGACCGAGAGAGAGAGAGACAGACCGAGAGAGAGAGAGACAGACCGAGAGAGAGAGAGACAGACCGAGAGAGAGAGAGACAGACCGAGAGAGAGAGAGAGACAGACCGCCGAGAGAGAGAGAGAGACAGACCGAGAGAGAGAGAGAGACAGACCGAGAGAGAGAGAGAGACAGACCGAGAGAGAGAGAGAGAGACAGACCGAGAGAGAGAGAGAGAGACAGACCGAGAGAGAGAGAGACAGACCGAGAGAGAGAGAGACAGAGCAATGTATATGAATGCAATGAGATATAAGATAATATACATACATCAGTATAGTAGAGTTAAACAAAACATACCAATAAGATGAGTGGTGAGCCTGGAGCTGGAGTCACATGTGTCCTGTGGACAGGTGGCAGTGACGGGCGGGCCGGGAATGGCGATGGGTGGAGGAGCTCCTCCTGGAATGGGTGGCCAGGCGGCGAGGAACCTGGAGGAGAGCCATGTACTGGAGGAGGCAGCGAGGCAGGATACCCGCATCGTGGAGGACCGAGTGTGGCAGCACCTGGCCAGCGTTCCCTGCCTCGACCATGTGCATACAGAGCCAGCTATCGTGCCTCAGACTGTAGCCACCTGGTCACCCCCTAGAGGTGAGTCTGACCTGGGTCAAATTGCTGAAAGTAGCGAGCAGACGGTCTAAAAGTAGCGAATTTGTAATAAGAGTAGCCCAATTTTTGTTTAGTGATTGATACGGGTTTCAAAGTAATATATTTTGATATATAGAGTACACTACACGAGTTATATATACATATATACATATATATATATATATATATATATATATATATATATATATATATATATATATATATATATATATGTCGTACCTAGTAGCCAGAACGCACTTCTCAGCCTACTATGCAAGGCTCGATTTGCCTAATAAACAAAGTTTTCCTGAATTAATATATTTTCTCGAACTTTTTTCTTATGAAATGATAAAGCTACCCATTTCATTATGTATGAGGTCAATTTATTTTTATTGGAGTTAAAATTAACGTAGATATATGACCGAACCTAACCAACCCTACCTAACCTAACCTATCATTATAGGTTAGGTTAGGTAGCCGAAAAAGTTAGGTTAGGTTAGGTTAGGTAGTCGAAAAAACATTAATTCATGAAAACTTGGCTTATTAGGCAAATCGGGCCTTGCATAGTAGGCTGAGAAGTGCGTTCTGGCTACTAGGTACGACACACACACACACATATATATATTATATATTATATATATATATATATATATATATAATATATATATATATATATATATATATATATATATATATTAAAATAAAATAGGATAACTTACCAATATTTACTGTATGAACTATAATGGGTGTAGAGTCCTTCCACGTTTTCACAGTTGTAGATTAGCAAGATGATCTTCTGCGATCAAAAACGCAAATAAAAAACACATATATGCGCTGGCGTGTGTTCGCTTCAGTTCTCGTCTGCCAAGATAATAAAATGTCCAATAGAAATTGAGAACAAGTTAAAATTGTGAATAATAAGATGGCACATGAGTGTATTATAATACAAAAATATTTTTCAGATATGCGAGGCGATTTATCCTTATACAATTCAATGAATTAAATAAGTTTGTCTTAACATTTCATACTGCAAAATCATATCAAAATATCTACACTAAAATCATTGCAGCCCGAAACGCTGTGCGTATTTAGTGGCTTTAGGCATAGTATTTTCTAGCTCTGTCTAGAAGTCCAACATTCTGCTTGAAACTTTTTGAATGTATTTACTTTTACCTGAATAAACATTATTATTATTATATAGATAATAAATGTGGGCTAGCGTGCTTAGCCCACTGCTTATAATGTTCTATATCTTATTCTTATCTATCAGCGAGGGTTTTGTCTATTATTACAGAAGGAATAGACTCAAGAAGGTGCAAACAATACAACTGCAATAATCCATTGGATTACTTGCAATGTTTGCAACTATACAGTAGTTGCACATTTCCTTTATTTTTTGCCACCAGAGGTGGATAGTTCATTAAGCATCCTCTATGCAACCAGTGAGTGGTAGTTTATTGTGCGCCCCAAAGCCTGACCAGCTATTTAACCTGAGCCCGACCAGCTATTTAACCTGAGCCCGACCAGCTATTTAACCGGAGCCCGACCAGCTATTTAACCGGAGCCCGACCAGCTATTTAACCGGAGCCCGACCAGCTATTTAACCGGAGCCCGACCAGCTATTTAACCGGAGCCCGACCAGCTATTTAACCGGAGCCCGACCAGCTATTTAACCGGAGCCCGACCAGCTATTTAACCGGAGCCCGACCAGCTATTTAACCGGAGCCCGACCAGCTATTTAACCGGAGCCCGACCAGCTATTTAACCGGAGCCCGACCAGCTATTTAACCGGAGCCCGACCAGCTATTTAACCGGAGCCCGACCAGCTATTTAACCGGAGCCCGACCAGCTATTTAACCGGAGCCCGACCAGCTATTTAACCGGAGCCCGACCAGCTATTTAACCGGAGCCCGACCAGCTATTTAACCGGAGCCCGACCAGCTATTTAACCGGAGCCCGACCAGCTATTTAACCGGAGCCCGACCAGCTATTTAACCGGAGCCCGACCAGCTATTTAACCGGAGCCCGACCAGCTATTTAACCGGAGCCCGACCAGCTATTTAACCGGAGCCCGACCAGCTATTTAACCGGAGCCCGACCAGCTATTTAACCGGAGCCCGACCAGCTATTTAACCGGAGCCCGACCAGCTATTTAACCGGAGCCCGACCAGCTATTTAACCGGAGCCCGACCAGCTATTTAACCGGAGCCCGACCAGCTATTTAACCGGAGCCCGACCAGCTATTTAACCGGAGCCCGACCAGCTATTTAACCGGAGCCCGACCAGCTATTTAACCGGAGCCCGACCAGCTATTTAACCGGAGCCCGACCAGCTATTTAACCGGAGCCCGACCAGCTATTTAACCGGAGCCCGACCAGCTATTTAACCGGAGCCCGACCAGCTATTTAACCGGAGCCCGACCAGCTATTTAACCGGAGCCCGACCAGCTATTTAACCGGAGCCCGACCAGCTATTTAACCGGAGCCCGACCAGCTATTTAACCGGAGCCCGACCAGCTATTTAACCGGAGCCCGACCAGCTATTTAACCGGAGCCCGACCAGCTATTTAACCGGAGCCCGACCAGCTATTTAACCGGAGCCCGACCAGCTATTTAACCGGAGCCCGACCAGCTATTTAACCGGAGCCCGACCAGCTATTTAACCGGAGCCCGACCAGCTATTTAACCGGAGCCCGACCAGCTATTTAACCGGAGCCCGACCAGCTATTTAACCGGAGCCCGACCAGCTATTTAACCGGAGCCCGACCAGCTATTTAACCGGAGCCCGACCAGCTATTTAACCGGAGCCCGACCAGCTATTTAACCGGAGCCCGACCAGCTATTTAACCGGAGCCCGACCAGCTATTTAACCGGAGCCCGACCAGCTATTTAACCGGAGCCCGACCAGCTATTTAACCGGAGCCCGACCAGCTATTTAACCGGAGCCCGACCAGCTATTTAACCGGAGCCCGACCAGCTATTTAACCGGAGCCCGACCAGCTATTTAACCGGAGCCCGACCAGCTATTTAACCGGAGCCCGACCAGCTATTTAACCGGAGCCCGACCAGCTATTTAACCGGAGCCCGACCAGCTATTTAACCGGAGCCCGACCAGCTATTTAACCGGAGCCCGACCAGCTATTTAACCGGAGCCCGACCAGCTATTTAACCGGAGCCCGACCAGCTATTTAACCGGAGCCCGACCAGCTATTTAACCGGAGCCCGACCAGCTATTTAACCGGAGCCCGACCAGCTATTTAACCGGAGCCCGACCAGCTATTTAACCGGAGCCCGACCAGCTATTTAACCGGAGCCCGACCAGCTATTTAACCGGAGCCCGACCAGCTATTTAACCGGAGCCCGACCAGCTATTTAACCGGAGCCCGACCAGCTATTTAACCGGAGCCCGACCAGCTATTTAACCGGAGCCCGACCAGCTATTTAACCGGAGCCCGACCAGCTATTTAACCGGAGCCCGACCAGCTATTTAACCGGAGCCCGACCAGCTATTTAACCGGAGCCCGACCAGCTATTTAACCGGAGCCCGACCAGCTATTTAACCGGAGCCCGACCAGCTATTTAACCGGAGCCCGACCAGCTATTTAACCGGAGCCCGACCAGCTATTTAACCGGAGCCCGACCAGCTATTTAACCGGAGCCCGACCAGCTATTTAACCGGAGCCCGACCAGCTATTTAACCGGAGCCCGACCAGCTATTTAACCGGAGCCCGACCAGCTATTTAACCGGAGCCCGACCAGCTATTTAACCGGAGCCCGACCAGCTATTTAACCGGAGCCCGACCAGCTATTTAACCGGAGCCCGACCAGCTATTTAACCGGAGCCCGACCAGCTATTTAACCGGAGCCCGACCAGCTATTTAACCGGAGCCCGACCAGCTATTTAACCGGAGCCCGACCAGCTATTTAACCGGAGCCCGACCAGCTATTTAACCGGAGCCCGACCAGCTATTTAACCGGAGCCCGACCAGCTATTTAACCGGAGCCCGACCAGCTATTTAACCGGAGCCCGACCAGCTATTTAACCGGAGCCCGACCAGCTATTTAACCGGAGCCCGACCAGCTATTTAACCGGAGCCCGACCAGCTATTTAACCGGAGCCCGACCCCGACCGATCATGTAACCAAAAGCCTAGCATGAACGAACCGAACAAAAAAACATCTGATGCACAACCATGCACAACCGAAGCCTGACTATGCACAACCTGTAGCCCAAGTGACACCCCCGGAGCCCGACCAGTTATTTAACCGGAGCCCGACCAGTTATTTAACCGGAGCCCGACCAGTTATTTAACCGGAGCCCGACCAGTTGTGTAACCGAAGCCCCACCAGTTGTGTAACCAGACCCCGACCAGTTGTGTAACCGAACCCCGACCAGTTGTGTAACCGCAAGCCTAGCAAGTATCACACGAGGCATAACAATACACAACACAACTACCAAATCAACATTAGCTTGGAGTCAGAATCCACCAATCACTGACAGTTGTACAATAAGTGAGAGCGGCAGTAAAAAAAACAACCAAACCCTGGGAATAATCATGCGTACCTTTACCTTCAAGGAAAAGAAAGTAGACCTTCAATTATATAAGTTTCTGGTGCGCCCCCACATGAATTAGTGCATCCAGGCTTGGAGACTTCACCTTCAGAAAGACATAGCTGCTCTGGAGCCATGTCTTACGACAAAAATCATACCAGAGCTTAGTCATCTCTCGTATCAGGAACGGTTGAGGGCCACAGGGCTAACAACAACACAAACCAGGCATGACAGGGCGGACTTCCTAGAAACCTTTAAAATACTAAATTTGGAGGATGTCGATCAGGACAATGTCTTCAAAAAGTCAGATGTTGCACGAACAAGGAGCAACGGGTTCAAACTCAACAAGCCAGAATGTTGGACAGGAAACAGGAGATGCTTTTTCACCCATAGGGTTGTAAACCCGTGGAACCGCCTACCCGCCGAAGCCGTAAACGCCAAAACTCTGCTGGGTTTTAAAATACAGCTGGAAAAGATCATCTGGGCAAATGGGGGAACCTTTGACAAGCCGCCGGCTTACTGTCCTCATCGAGGCCACTAGTATTAGTGTCCCTCAGGTAAATTCAGTTCCTGGAGAGGTGTCCCCGCTCCTTCCCGTTGGGAAGTTGTTTATCTACTGCAGTGTACACTGGACTGTCGCTTGTCACTAAACTTAGTTTTTTAAAATATTAAAGTAACGTGATGAAATAATATTACCTTATACGCGAGAATAATTCTGAATACGCACTGCCATAAAATTTACGAACGCGGCTTTGGGTTGGGCGGCGGCGTAGGTGAGCCTGGCCTGAGGACAGGCAACTGTAAATGCTTCACCCGCCACATACTTCAAGTGCAAATAATTGCCAACAGAACCTACTATACGCCTAATTAAACATAGAATATAAAATTAATTTGTACACGATAAAAACTATTTTTAATACAGAGTATATGAAAGTCGATAATAAATGCGTCTTGGGAGGTGGGAGGTGAGGGGTCGACCGCCGGGTTAACGAGCCTAGCCTGACGACAGGGTGGTTTAACACTATGGGGGGGGGGGAGTGTATTTGTATTCTACATAATATCGTACCTATATAATGTTGGCAAATCATGATCCTCAAAATCTTCCACAATATCCGAGAGAGGACGGACTATTTAGCATTAGTGGAATACAAACATTTGAATACTACAGAACCCGGATGAAAAAAAAAATACGGAGACATTACAAAACTCATTGTTATAATAGCGAACAAATGTATAATGCATTAAGCATTGTAGGTGGAGGTAGACTATATATTCATGCGTACCTCCCAACTGCTCAGATATATTAGCAAAAAAAAAATTGATCAGCCTTACCTACACGGGAGCGACATACTCACGCCACCGCTGCTTCCTGACGACTGACCGGGTCATCGTCGATGACCCGTAAGCGTCCAGCCGATCCAGAGACCCCCTGCCTAAAATTATTTGAACGCCATATTAATTAATTTAAAATTCCAAACGTATAGCACCAGAAGTGTGTAAATTAATATTTATATGCATTATAGGCCTTTCTAAAGTAATTTATAGATCTGAATATCATATATTGTCTAACAAACGAATTATTTAAGTTAAATTTTAATTATGCCAGATACAAGTTTCATCGCACACAACATAACAACCTATTCTCTGCCGGGTGAACAGTTAAGGATCGTCACTCGGTTAATCCTTCCCGGCCAGCAGGTCAAAGCGCTGACTATAAGAGCCGGGCGCGCGCTTTACCACTGCGCCACAGAGACTGCTCCGTGGCGTAGTGGAATTTTGAAGCCTGACTAACGTAGCTCAACCCAACCTAACGTAACCCAAATCAAACCAATCTAATCCAACCGAGCCCAATGCAGTGTAGCCTTAATAACATAACCTAATACAGCCTACCATAATAATACATCCGGTTTTAAAACATAAAATGAGTTTAGCCGAATCGTCTCGTCTCCGAAACGATCATATCCCGACCAGTTGTGTACCCAGAGCTCGACCAGTTGTGTACCTACAGGCCTAGCAAACAAACACCTCACCTAACCAGACAAACACCCTCCTAACTCTACTAAGCACACTGAGAGCCGTACCAAAGTAGGGAGGGTCCACAGACGAGAACGTGGGTTGTAAGTATAGGTCCACAGGCATGGGTCCCAGTGCCCATCATCTGGGTTGGAGGGCAACAGTGCATCGCTTTGCTCAGAGAGTATAATGCTGCTAACACAGTTCTGCCTTCAATATGCAAACTTTTCAGGATTATTTTATTAGCTAAGATTTAGCTGAATTTACCAGAGGGTCATTATCTCTCAGTGAGGATAGGAAGGCGGCGGCTTATCAAATGTCCCCTATTTGCCCGGGTGATATTATCGAGCAATGTTTTATCATTTACGGCTTCGGCGGGAAGGTGGTTCTATGGTTTCCCCTGAATTTACTCGAGGGTGGCCCCTCGGGCAAATTCAGGTATCTCTCTCTAGTGGTCTCGACGAGGACACGAAGGTTGTCTGGCTTGTCGAAGTCGTTGTCGAAGTCGCTTGTCGTGTCTCCCATTGTTTTGAGGATTTTATCGAGCAATGTTTTGGCATTTAAAACTTCGGCGGGTATGTGTTTCCACAACCTTATAATTCAATGGGTGAAAACAAATATTTTCCATCCTTCAGTGTGGCTTGTTGAGCTCGAAGCCGTTGCTCCTTGTTCGTCTTACATCTAGCCTTTTGAAGAAGTGTTCTGGGTCAATATCTTCCAAATTGTTCAGTAATTTAAAAGTTTTGCTGAGAGCAGCCCTGTCATGTCTGGTCCCTGTGGCCCTCAACCGTCCCTGGTATGGAAGTCGACTTAGTTCGGAAAATATTTTAGTCGCCCGGTGTAGAACTTTCTCCAAAGCAGATATGTCTTTCTGAAGATGAGGTCTCAATGCGTGGATATAATAATCCAAGTGGAAGCCCACCAGAGATTTATACAGTTGTATAACTACCTTTTCCTTCGTCATAATTTCGTTTGGCTATTCCAAAGGATTTGGTTTGCTTTTATAACTGCAGCTTCCACTTGTTGTACAACTATCAGTGATTGGTGGATTCTGACTCCAAGATAATGTTGATGATTTGGTAGTTGTGCATTGTTATGTCTCACATGGGTGAAAAAAAATCTGTTTTCTGTCCTAAGTTGTGGCTTGTTTAACATGAAATCGTTGATCCTTGTTTGTGACTGATTGATGAAGATTAAGCCACCCAAGAGGTGGCACGGGCATGAATAGCCCGTAAGTGGAAGATATTTTTTTGGAGTGAATGTGATCTTTGGTCGTGAAAGGATATACTGATGATTGATTGAATGATTGATAAAGATTAAGCCACCCAAAAGGTGGCGCGAGCATGAATAGCCCGCATGTGGAGGCCCTTTGGAGCCATTACCAGTATCAATAGTTGGTACTAGGGATCTGTGGATGGATGGGATCTTCATGGTCGCTCGCAGTTTGTGGCCCGCAGGAGGCTTAGTCGCCAGGTTGCAGTTTACTGTGCAAAGCGACGCTGTATATCTGAACAGAGCAACGTCGTCGGTAGTTTGGTACCATCAGGATCGTCGTCCTTTTCGAGGAATTGCATTTGTCCGTCTGGGAATTTCCGGTGGAATTCTGGGTCGCGGTGTTCTTTTTTCAGTATTGTGAGATCAATGTAAGCGTTGTGTGGGCGTGGACATACATGGGGTGCGATTATTTGTTCTGGCTGATTATCTTGTTACATCTGTGGGTCAATTGTCGTCTGGTGTGCGCGTTGCCATTGAACTTGCTGGGCGGAATGAACAGCACATGGCAAGTATTTTTGTTTACGTCGTCGGTCACAAGACCGTTCTCGTCGACGTCGGTGGCGGCTCTGGAGAGCCTCTTGGTGTTGGTTGTGGGAGTTTCGGGTGATCCGTTGTCGTCTTTGGATGTGGTGTCTTCGTTGGTAGGGGGTAGCCAGGGTAGGTGGCGTCCCTGTTACCGGACTGGTTGTGGGACGTCTTGCGGGGTTGGATGCCGGGCCGGCCGCAGGTGGAGGAGCTGGGAGAAGGTCGCCTGGTACCGTCACCGTCGGACGGAAGTCCATTTGCGGTGAGCAGCTTGTTGATGGTGTGGACGTTTAGGTTGACGTCGTTGCCCTACCTCCGCCAATTTGTCGGCGAGGTGTAGAAGTACCGGTAGGAGGGTGGTGTTGGTGGTAACTGCAGACTTGGGTCGTAGTTGTGAGGGCTGCGGAGGTGAGCCCGAAGGTGAGGGACCAAGCAGTGGTGAGGTAGCAGCAGCTTCGACAGTGTTCTCGTGCAAGACCGGGAAAGAGGACATAGGCGGTTTGGCTAGGTGACGCACTCGGACACAGAGAGACAACTTTAATATGGCTAGGGGACTTAGCCTTGGAGCTTCGATACTGCGTTGTTGTTGTTGTTTTAGATTCAGCTACTCGGAACAAAAGTTACAAGTAGCACGGGCTATGGTGAGCCCGTAGTGGACTTTCCTGGCAGAGAAGCGGGGCTCTCGATACTGCGTGATGTACTCGAATCTAAATCGTCAGTCTGTGGCTGCTATTGCAGGGTGCTTGTTTGTGTTGCATCTGACCATAAATAATCATCATTGAGTTGCTTAACATTAGCCCAACTTGCTTCTAAATTAGCCCAAAAAGTAACAAGTAGCGAAATAAAAAAATTGGGAGCGCAGGGCTCTCAAAAGTAGCCCAATTCGCTACTTGTAGCCCAATCTGGCAACCCTGGCCTGGGTTCGTATCCTGGCCGGGGAGGATTGACTGGGCGCCAGTTGTTAACTGTAGCCTCTATTCACCACCCAGCAGTGAACAGGTACCCGGTTGTTAAACGATTTGGCGAGTCGTATTCTGGGGAAAAATTAAGATTAAGGACCTGCCCAAAACGCTATGCGTGCTGGTGGCTGTACAAGAATGTAAGAACTCTTGTATATATATATAAATAAAAATATATAAAATACAAAAAAGTATAGCTATAAATATTAGTAACCTATCTATTAGCGTTATTACTTTACATTTAGACATTGTTGCTATATTTTTAGGCCTCTACTAATCATGACTCACAGAGCCTAGTCACGTCATAATTTATATTGTATAGTTAAGCAGATATATAGTACCCTAGTGTAGGTTTTCTTGACTTGGAACTCCAGCACTTAACAGTAAGGGGTGGTTGTTTTTTTTCACTTCACTTAGACAGTTTCTATCTTTCTACAATGTGCCAGATCTTCGTCTGAAATTGTTAACTAATATTTTAGTGCCATCGACAGATTTATTAATTTACATTTACATTAATCAGGAAGATTAGGTAGCAACACTAGCCAACACTAGACAAAAACGGTGCCTAGCAACACTAGCCAACACATGATGACAACAACACTAGACAACAACGATGGCTAGCAACACTAGCCAACACTAGACAACACTAGACAACAACGGTAGCTAGCAACACTAGACAACACATGATGACAACAACACTACACAACAACGATGGCTAGCAACACTAGCCAACACTAGCCAACACTAGACAACAACGGTAGCTAGCAACACTAGACAACACATGATGACAACAACACTAGACAACAACGATGGCTAGCAACACTAGCCAGGGATAGGATGATGACTACCAGGAGAGAGCTCGGGATTCCCAAGGAGCTGCTTCGACCATCCTAGTGTTTTTACAGTAAATTCTGGCCCCAGTCCAGGTGGTGTGTTGTGTTATAGCTATAGTGTTGCTATTGTGGTGCTGTGACTTTAGCCTCTTGGAAGAGTCTAAAGCTGCCCCCCCTCCTCTTGGGTCTAAAGCTGCCCCCCTCCTCTTGGGTGTAAAGCTGCCCCCTCCTCTTGGGTGTAAAGCTGCCCCCTCCTCTTGGGTCTAAAGCTGCCCCCCTCCTCTTGGGTCTAAAGCTGCCCCCCTCCTCTTGGGTGTAAAGCTGCCCCCTCCTCTTGGGTGTAAAGCTGCCCCCTCCTCTTGGGTCTAAAGCTGCCCCCCTCCTCTTGGGTCTAAAGCTGCCCCCTCCTCTTGGGTGTAAAGCTGCCCCCCTCCTCTTGGGTCTAAAGCTGCCCCCCTCCTCTTGGGTCTAAAGCTGCCCCCCTCCTCTTGGGTCTAAAGCTGCCCCCTCCTCTTGGGTGTAAAGCTGCCCCCTCCTCTTGGGTGTAAAGCTGCCCCTCCTCTTGGGTCTAAAGCTGCCCCCCTCCTCTTGGGTCTAAAGCTGCCCCCTTCTCTTGGGTGTAAAGCTGCCCCCCTCCTCTTGGGTGTAAAGCTGCCCCCCTCCTCTTGGGTGTAAAGCTGCCCCCCTTCTCTTGGGTGTAAAGCTGCCCCCCTCCTCTTGGGTCTAAAGCTGCCCCCCTCCTCTTGGGTCTAAAGCTGCCCCCCTCCTCTTGGTCTAAAGCTGCCCCCCTCCTCTTGGGTCTAAAGCTGCCCCCTCCTCTTGGGTCTAAAGCTGCCCCCCCTCTTGGGTGTAAAGCTGCCCCCTCCTCTTGGGTGTAAAGCTGCCCCCTTCTCTTGGGTCTAAAGCTGCCCCCTCCTCTTGGTCTAAAGCTGCCCCCCTCCTCTTGGGTGTAAAGCTGCCCCCTTCTCTGGGTCTAAAGCTGCCCCCTCCTCTTGGGTGTAAGCTGCCCCCTCCTCTTGGGTCTAAAGCTGCCCCCTCCTCTTGGGTCTAAAGCTGCCCCCTTCTCTTGGGTCTAAAGCTGCCCCCTCCTCTTGGGTCTAAAGCTGCCCCCCTCCTCTTGGGTGTAAAGCTGCCCCCTCCTCTTGGGTGTAAAGCTGCCCCCTCCTCTTGGGTGTAAAGCTGCCCCCTCCTCTTGGGTGTAAAGCTGCCCCCTCCTCTTGGGTGTAAAGCTGCCCCCTCCTCTTGGGTCTAAAGCTGCCCCCCTCCTCTTGGGTGTAAAGCTGCCCCCTCCTCTTGGGTCTAAAGCTGCCCCCTCCTCTTGGGTCTAAAGCTGCCCCCCTCCTCTTGGGTGTAAAGCTGCCCCCTCCTCTTGGGTCTAAAGCTGCCCCCTCCTCTTCAAAGAGTCTACAGATGCATTCCCCCTCTTGAATGATACTCTTTTTCAGCTTTTTTTCTTGACTTCTATCTCAAGTGCGTATGAAATTATACATAAAACAAGTCACAAAAGCGGGGCTGAAAAAATAGCCTAACCACGCACATATAACATGAAAGTGACATCGTCACTTTCCCATATGTGTAGATTGGGCTATTTGTATGTATAATTAATACATTTCTTTAGATATACTGAGTTGTAATCTTCTCTCTTAAGGATCAAAATAGCCGCCATCTTTTTTTTTTAAATTTAAATTTGAACTCCTTGGACTCGTAACGGACATCATTTTCGACGTGGAGATTTCACCTTGAACTAGTAGTCGCCATAACTGATGGAGTTTAGATTAGAAGTCCAAGGACTCGTTATCTCCTGAGTCAGATAAGTGCGTCCTCAGGAAGAGGAAAGGTTACCGCAAGTGATATTACGAAGTGTTAAGTGGTTCTTAGCGTCTGAGTCTTGTTCCACTCTCAGACCCGGGAGAAGGAGAGAGAGACCTTAAAGGTTAATTACAATAAAAATATAAATTTGTTATACAGCTGTTACATAAATCATCGTTCTAATAATAAGTAGTTTATGTTTTAGGCAATTTATATATTTTGATAAGCGGTAAAAAAAATTTGTATGAGTTTCAAAGTTGACTGTTTTTCTTGAAAATTCCAATACGGAGATTTACGTTTTTTATAATTTACAACTTTGGATGCTGTCTTAACCATTTGGGAAGCCTCGGCTACCACATTCATGCCCTTTTTCCTGCTCATTTTCTCTACTCATGTATATTTATTCAACATTTCTCTTGATATTTGCGAAGGAAAGTTAATAATCTTTTCTTTTGTTAATTATCCAGTTTACATAAAGACTAGCGTTCGGGTCCGAAGAAGTTGTTTGTGTACACAGAGACCTCGTGCCAGATTCACGAAAGCACTTACGCAAACACTTACGAACCTCTACATCTTTTCTCAATCTTTGGCGGCTTTGTTTACAAAACTTTTTAATTAAATGTAACCAAAGCCGTCAATGATTGAGGAAAGATGTACACGTTCGCAAGTGCTTGCGTAAGTGTTTTCGTGAATCTGGCCCCTCACGTTTAAATTGGTCAAACTCCAACATCAAAATGTGTGGCTATGTTAGAACATATTTAGACACGAGAACAATTATTAAAGATTAAAATTTCAGTTGGTAAATAACAGAAACTAATTATATAGGATTTGATTCACATTTTTTTAATGTGGCGGTGGCATTCTGTATGGTGTAAGGGGCGGTTGGCTTTAACGTTTTCTGCATGTTAAAAGTATAATTATTTAATGCAGTTAGAAATTAAAATGACCAAGCTTTCGTTTATTTTAATTGTTAGTCAATATAGATTCAATTATATTGACTGAATTGAGTACTTACGCAGAAAAAGACAATTTCAACAAAAATTAGTTTCATCATTTTGATCATCATGCCGTGTAATAACCAACTGGGAGGGCAAAAGCATCTTCCTACAATTTGAGAGGGCAATCATTGTTATTCGCGATTAGAGAACTAACCCCGAAGCATCTTAAAAACCTTCAAAGATAAGAAAAAAATCAATTTGGCAAACAAAGCCTCGTTACGAGAATCTTGCAAACTCTTACGCAAGTGCAAAATACGCCATGTTTATTTTGGCGCGCGCCAAGACTTTTATGGGAGCGGATGTGTCTCAGGAGTGTAAAAACACATGATGTAACAAAGGCAGATAACAACACTCGCCTTGGTTAATATGCCGGCGGCACACGTTGAACACCGGACCATGGGATTCCCGCTGCCCGGCCTCTGCTAATATATGCGAGTCTACCAGGCCACGTTCTTCCCCAGGGGGAGCTTTTTGCACCACATATATATATGTTTCAATGCAGATTTAAGTCCACGCATAACCTGTATGGATATTTTGCGATCATATANAAAAAATATGAATAGCATCACTTAGCTACTTTGGTTTACTAACCATGACAACTTTACAGAAATCTTGCATGCAATGGACAGGTCCTAAAGAAAATGAATGCTGAAATCCAGAGATTATTTTCACTCATAAGTGGTGCAGTAATTTAAAAGTTCCTAGGAAAGCTTGTTTTCTCAGGAGTAACTCCTACTTGAAAGGCAGCATAAGTATAATGACTAGACCACATATCATAGAAATATAGAAAACAACGTTTTGGTCCATCCTGGACCACCACATTGTGGTCGGCTTGATGATCCAGGATAAACCGAAAATTGTCGTTTCTCATTTTCTGCTGTGTGGTTTGGTCATCACTCTTCAGTACTTTATTTTGACTCATCGTCTGCAGCACATGTAGCAGTCCAGAGATATATAATGTATAAACATAGCAATTTCAACTGTTAAAATCATTTATTCCATTAAAGAGTTGTAATGTCCATATAGTTACACAGTTGTTAGCAGTAAATGAGTGCACAAAATGAAATTTCTTTTTTTAAAATAGTAATAAAATAAGAAAAAAATCAAACCTTTGTGGACCAGTCACCCAAATGGTCTGTGTAAGTGCTCCAGAACTAGTTAAAGTATCTAGTTCTTGATACTTTAATTCTTGATACTTTCTCTTAATTCTTCACTTTCAACAAGTGAAGAAATTAAGACTGTGGTGGGAGTAATGCAGCTGATGATGCAACCCGTCCCCTCAACTATTACTTTACATTTTTTATGGATTCGATCATTGTTAAAAAGTGATGCATTAGTAAAAATGTCTATATTGCCGTCTTAAAGGACTGTAATATTGATGCTTCCTATGCATCTACCACAATAGATTAAGTGGGGTGCTTGAGCTCATAATTTCTGGTTAGGCAGAACAGGTGCACTTCTTTTTTTAAGGAGAGGTGAATGGAGGCTGGGTAATGAATCATCAGGGTTAAATTGCAAGCTTTTAACCTGCTGTTATAACACAAGCAGTACTTGACTCCACGGTGGACTCGAGTGTTAACTCTTCTTAAGAGAATCCTATATCATTTATAATGTTATCTTGCATACTTAACAAATCTGGGATCATATTCAATTACAGATAGTATAAATATGGTATTTTATCATCATAAAACATATCTTTTTACAAACACGTCAAACTTGCACATCAAGTAAATAAGGGGACAAGTATGTGGGCACATTATTTATTATCAATGGTCAAGGTTATGTTTAAGGATAAAACTTAATAAGCTTCAAGAGTCACTAACTAAGCTTTACCAAACTGATTTTCTTTAGGTTAATACACAAAAAAATATTTAGAAACTAAGCAAAATACACATGTATAGTTAAAGTTTCACCTTATTACCTACCCCCATTACACAAATGTGTGTAGTGAAGTAGACTAACCACGGTGCCATAACAATGAAGAATGGAAATCAAATATCCTAGAAATAAAACTCAAAATTATCCGACTAACACAAAGTAATAACTTGACCAACCTCACACAAATTTGCCATGCTGCATATTATTATGTATCGGTCTACCTTGACCATAATCTTCCAATATATTTCTGCTCCATTACTACTGAAATGTACATGATCTTGTGTGTGCTCTGTGAATCTTTTCAACATGTTGCAAGGTATCTCGAGTTGTAAGATTAATGTCTATGGTCACTGTTATATGACATTTCACATTTAGACAAAAAAAATAGCAGCTGCCAAATATAAAATCCAATTTAATACAAAAAGTGCTACTGTATTATGAAAGTTGTAGAGCTCTAGCCTGCCACTTGCCCCACGATTATCTGCATTTCTGATGAGCAGGATTGATGAAATGTTATTCCAATCCTATGTTGTCTATAATTACCTAAGTGTAGTTACAGAACGAGAACTATGCTCGTGGTGTCCTATCTTCCGAGTATTCTTTATCACATGATGTTTTGAAACTACAGTACCTGTGTAAGAACTCGCTAATCTGGACCCCGTTAATCCCGGACTTTGAGTAATCCGGAAAAAACTGAGCGAGTTTTGTCTGCCAAACTTTGCCTAACTCAGACAGCAATTTTTCTTATTTGGCAAGTTACACGAAAACCTTAGTAGCTAATCTCTCTTCCCCCCCCCCATGCTCTCGTTTGCTTTCTCTCACTCTCTCCTCCATCAAGTTGCCTATGCAGAGCTGTCTAGAGTAATTATTTATGTCCTCGTATGATGGATCGAGTGTTAATATGAAAATAGCAAAGAACCCTGGTTATTATAAGAATGAGTAATAGCAGCCCCTCTCATCATTACACCATCCAACCATCTACCACTCTGTTAAGGAGAACTTTCTAATATTTTTTTTGAGGCATCTGTTTCCTTAGCTTGAATCTATGACCTCTTGTCTTCGAAGTTGCTGTTTTCAAGAATTTCTCTCTCAAGTTTATCAATTCCTGTTGACATTTTGTAGATGGTGATATCTTTTTCGTTTTGTTTTTTCCCCCATCTTCCAGCTTGGACAAATTCGACACCTCTAGCCTATCTGAATTTTTTTGTTTCAGTTCTGGAATTCTGGCGTTCTGGAATTCATTTATTAGCATTTCATTCACCTGGACACTAGGAGACTCGAAGCGCAGACCCCCACGCACGTGAGACCAAAGCTCGATCGACCGAGCTATTTAGTAGTCTTAATGAGGAAATATTCCAGAAGCAACTACTGCTGCCAAACTATAATTTCCGACTTTCCCTGACTAGTAGGTCAGGGACATGCTCATTTAAGAGCATGTCATTGCCCCTTTTCCAGTTTCGTGATGTATGGTGCCCGTATCTCAAGAAGTACTGTACAACCATTGCATATTCCAATTTTGGTGTCCGTGTGTGTAATGTATTCACACGCGCGCACACACACATACACAATATATTTAATAAAAACAAGTAACGACATATTTTTCTCGGTCTTGTTCATGACATTATGACAATGGAAACATGTTGCTCTATCTTTTCAGTAGGGACAATGCTGCAGTTTACATAACCATTACAATGTAACAGTTCCTAGCAAAATGTTTCCAAACATTAGTATAAATACTTCAAATGTTATATAGGTGAGGTAAAATTCCTACATATTAATTCAAATAAAAACAATAACATAACAATCACTAGCCCAACATATTACAATTCATGACTGACTATACAGAAGATCATAACTTTCAGATTAAAAAGTAAAGTACCCTAATAATTTTTTTTCCATGTAGCTGTGAGCTCTAGTTATAATTACATACCTATCAGACACTCTTGTGCTATAGGACTAGAGACAAGCATGCAAGATAAAATAAATGGACTTTCCTAAGCCACTATATAAGAGGCTGCGATAATCAAAATCCTTCAATAAAAATATAGACATTTCCAATGTCTATCCAGCATCAAATGGCAAAGATAATAATAAGCTGCACTTTTAATTACAACTTGGCTATGACCATTTATAGTTATACTTAACCTGTAAATACAAGGGAAAAATAAACTTTTTCCCATAAAGTAACTGTGCTGTATCCAAAGGAACTAAGCCAGTGCTCTTATCCTACCAGAAGTGAAGAAACACCCTAAAGAGAGAATAGTCCAGATTGCCCAAGACCCTGGCAAGACACTCATTCATTTAGACTATGGTAGTATCATTCACCACGTATACACATACATATATTCAGTACATACATACATACATACACACACACACACAATCTGGCATACCCAAGACTGCTTAGACACGAGCATCCATATGGAGATTCACTATGTAAACAAACGTCATACAACTTTATTATTTTTTAATATAGAAATATCCATAAACCGCCAAAATGAAATGCTAATAAAACCTTGCACAATGTCAGTCATACACTCATGAATGATAGTTGGTTAATAAGAACGTGGTACTGGGACTGGTACTGGTACTTTTACTGTTACCAATACTTGTAATGGCACTGTACTGGCACTAGCCCTTGTATTAACAATGTTACTTGTAATGCTACTAGTACTTATATACACAGCTGTGCAAACTTCGACAACAGCTTCACACTACTCTGCACATAGGATATAAATAACGTATGTACACAACACATGGAAAAATAAAAACTACACCCGATTATTCTCAAGTCAAACTTCAGCTTTATAACTTGCTATACACACTACATTAAAACCAATACAATTAAATTTAAATAAAATATGTTAAAAGTACTAATATTTTCTAGAGGAATTTGCAAGCACTGAAATACATTAATAAACTATTGATGCAGCATTTTTGTCTTTCAATAAAATTCATTTGCAAAGTTTTCTTAAAATGGTCTGTATTGTAAAAATATTTACTTGCAGAGTTTACTCCAGCCTTAACACACACTGCACACTGCAACTCACGGCAAAAAACTGCACTAGATATAAAATATTACTTTATATTAGCAGTACATTTACAAAAACAAAGAAGCTAAAATGATGGAAATGAAGAAAAAAAAAGCACACAGTACAAAATAAGTCAACCGAACCCCGAGTTCGTGGACAAAAATCTCTATGTAAATTCACATCTTTGTGTCCAGCCATGATTAGGGGCTCCAAGGTGAAGAAGGCCAACCATGTTATCTTTCCCTGCAGTTATAAGGTCTGCATCAAGTTAAGGAAATTGTGGTCAAAGTGCAAAGCTACTCTTATAAACGATGCACATCGTCAATCATAAAAAAATTCACGGCTGAAAGAAAATTGATTGTCAAAGTTTAGTGTAGCATCATTTTTAGATCTACACATTTATTTAGATCTACATTCTTACTGACATTATATTTCAGCATTTCAAGCTCAATTTTTTACATCAAAATATATTTAAACATTGACAGAAGGGTTGGTAATACATGGAAAATGGCATGTCTTTCAAAGCATGAAATGAATCAATTATAACAAATTATAAAAGCAAATGGAAAGTAGAAAAAGACAAAAAACATAAAACAAGAAGATGAGTGCAAGACATTAAATAGGAATATCAAGAAAAAAACTTAGTTTTCAACTGCTCTTCTGTTTTCGCTAAGCATCAATAATGGGTACCATAAGCATCTATTTTAAATATTCAATGCACTAAAGGCATAAAGGTAAGGTAATTATCAAAAGAAGGCACCAAACTTTTGAAGGCTATATAGCACCATCAAAGTGCTAAAGCCATAAATAAATTTGCAATTGCATAAATATCACTACACAGTAATACTATAAATACTGTACTCAAATTTATTAGACAATTAGGGCGCCAGGACATGGATGTCGTGGCCTAGTCGTCTAGAGCGTGTGTGTGGGAACACCCACCGCATAGGTTCGAATTCTCACGACTCCTAAGGATTTTCTCATTGATATATCATCACGTTAGTGTGATTACTCTCCTAGTATTATAATTCATAATTCATTTTGTAGGGGACAAGAAGCCTGTGTGTATATATACAGGTATATACATTAGGCTTGTATTGAGGTCTCCCACCTTCCTCCTAGGTCAAACTACTGACAGATACAACCCCATAACAGTTGCCTAACTCCCAGGTAACTATTTACTGTCAGGTGAACAGGTGAACACAGGCATTAGGTAATTGGAAACATATGGCTGTTTGAAATACTGACTGACTACTTCCCAAGATACAATCCCACAACAGTTAGCTAATGCTTGGATTACCTATTTACTGATAGGTGAACAGAGGTATTAGGCAAGGGCATTAAACCTGGAAGAGCGCCTGACAGCTGGATGGACAGCGCTTCGGATTCGTAGTCCTGAGGTACCAGGTTCGATCCCCGGTGGAGGCGGAGACAAATGAGCAAAATGTTTCTTTCACCCTGATGCCCCTGTTACCTAGCAGTAAATAGGTACCTGGGGGGGGTTAGACAGCTACTACAGGCTGCTTCCTGAGGGGTGTGTAACAAAAAGGAGGCCTGGTCGAGGACTGGGCCGCAGGGATGCTAAGCCCCGAAACATCTCAAGATAACCTCAAGATCAAGAAGGGGAAATATATGGATGTCTGTACCCTATGAATCCCTGTTGCAGGCGTTACAGGAAACCTAAAGCCGACCTAACCACCTGAATACCACTGGCGCCTACCACAAAACAGCAACCTGGAAGAACTAGGTAATTTAATTGAGCAAAGTCTCTCTGGAGCAAATGATATACACGAAAGTAGGAATCCTGTACCAGGGTATTTGATCCAACTTCTTGGTGGAAAGCACGAGATCATAGCCAATAGCAAATCTACCTCATGAAGAACTCGCTTGACTTCATCAGAAAATAGTACAGTAATTCATAAAAATTAAACCAAAGGTGAGAAAGTATAATCATAAACACCTGGAAGTGATGCAACAGTAATTTATAGCATATTAAGTGCTCCTGCCACAAAAAAGTCCCACACTGTACTCCTGATATTTGGGCAAGTGTAATTACCTAAGTGTAGTTACAGGATGAGAGCTACGCTCGTGGTGTCCCGTCTCCCCAGCACTCTTTGTCATATAACGCTTTGAAATTACTGATGGTTTTGGCCTCCACCATCTTCTCACTTAACTTGTTCCAACCGTCTACCACTCTGTTTACAAAAGTGAATTTTTGTATATTTCTCCGGCAGCTTTGTTTCGTTAGTTTAAATCTATGACCTCTTGTTCTTGAAGTTCCAGGTCTCAGGAATTCTTCCCTATCAATTTTATCGATTCCTGTTACTATTTTGAACGTACTGTAGTGATCATATCGCCTCTTTCTTCTATCTTCTAGTTTTTGCATATTTAATACCTCTAACCTCTCCTCGTAGCTCTTGTCCTTCAGTTCTGGGAGCCACTTAGTGGCATTAGTGTGTGTAGAAACTGTTGTGCAGCTATGATTATTTGCTTTCAAATTGTCCTCCAAGGTGTACCATCCCCTATCCCATGATTATTTTTAAAATTATTTTAAAATTTGTCACTAAGAGCCTACATGGTTCAATAACAATAGGGATCATCCTTGCTAGTAAGAGAAAGTAAGTAAGTAATTATCAAAAGAAGGCACCAAACCGAGACTAGTATGTGAAAGTGTTCTCCAGCTGTTGCATGCAAACCATGGATACCCAACAATATTTAGGCTTGCTCTGTAAACCAATTTAGCCTTAATAATACAAAGCATTTTCATTGTACAGTATTTACAGAATGCCAAATGAATGTCATAACTCTGATGTCATAGAATAACACTAAATACCTCAACTTTCTCTGATTAAACCTGTACTAAAGTCAAATTCTAAAAATAAAGTAAAAGGATACATTCATTGTATGGTGAAAGATCTAAATCCAAAATTGGAGCGGTGTGAGTGAAGACCTGACCAACGACCTGATGCCGCTCAGGATACCGACGATACCGATACACAGTTTTACCTGCAACAGTAAATATTTAAGGTCATTAATAATACATCGTTGAATTCATCATAAACACATAGGGATGTACTAAGCTGTTAAAAAAAAAAGAGAAAATGGGTATGCAGCTTAATCAGCTTCCCTTTATTACACGGAAGAAGATCCGATCCTTCCTTTCTGAAGGGTATGAATCTTGTAATTGCTGGATTTCGGCCTCCTGTTGTTCACAATATATTACACACAGTTGCCAGAGGCCTATTCTAGAGCCC
Source organism: Procambarus virginalis (assembly GCA_020271785.1). Classification (NCBI taxonomy): domain Eukaryota; kingdom Metazoa; phylum Arthropoda; class Malacostraca; order Decapoda; family Cambaridae; genus Procambarus; species Procambarus virginalis. Next base: position 3,526,842 of record WNGS01028583.1, on the reverse strand, counting down.
ATGCTATTTGCAAATTTGAGTCATACAGTATGACCAAGATGAATTGCCATTATCTTATGCTGAGAGATATGCCAAAATAAAATTCAAGTGTATTGCCCTGAAAGATTCAGATATTTTAGAGTTTATATCCAAAGTCCTGATTAGCTGTGGTGAAATTAGTTTTTTTATCATACACAGTACAGTAATTTCCAGCAAAATATGTTTCCAAAAATATTGTGCTTTATTAGTAAATATTATTTTAAATAATGTATTTGTAATTCAGAAATGTTTTACTGTACAGTACTTTGAATTTATTATAAATGGTACAGAAGTTTGTTTATATTGCTCTTTTCTGCGGCATCAAGTAAACCATTGTTAGTGCACAAGAACCAACCATGCGTGTCTCCGAGTGTCAAGGTGTGATAGAACCTTACCTTGAGGATACCTTGAGGTGCTTCCAGGGCTTATCGTCCCTGCGGCCCGGTCATCGACCAGGCCTCCTGGTTGCTAGACTGATCAACCAGGCTGTTGGACGCGGCTGCTCGCAGCCTGACGTATGAGTCACAGCCTGGTTGATCAGGTATCCTTTGGAGGTGCTTATCCAGTTCTCTCTTGAACACTGAGGGGTTTGCCAGTTTTGTCCCTTATGTGTAGTGGAAGCGTGTTGAACAGTCTCGGGCCTCTGATGTTGATAGAGTTCTCTCTCAGAGTACCAGTTGCACCTCTGCTTTTCAACGGGGGTATTCTGCACATCCTGCCATGTCTTCTGGTCTCATGTGATGTTATTTCTGTGTGCAGGTTTGGGACCAGCCCCTCTAATATTTTCCACGTGTAAATTATTATGTATCTCTCCCGCCTGCGCTCAAGGGAATACAGATATAGAAACTGACAATGTTTTCGCCCATCCTTTAGGGAGCCGGTCGGCCGAGCGGATAGCACGCGGGACTTGTGATCCTGTGGTCCCGGGTTCGATCCCAGGTGCTGGCAAGAAACAATGGGCAAAGTTTCTTTCACCCTATGCCCCTGTTACCTAGCAGTAAAATAGGTACCTGGGTGTTAGTCAGCTGTCACGGGCTGCTTCCTGGGGGTGGAGGCCTGGTCGAGGACCGGGCCGCGGGGACATTAAAGTCCCAAAATCATCTCAAGATAACCTCAAGAAGAAGATCGTAGACTTTTTCTAAGGTGAAACTGGACAACTTGATAAGGGTTCAAAAGATCCAAACCAACACCACTTATTTCATGTGTGTGTGTGTGTGTGTGTTAGGTTATTTGCTTTCAGTCAAATTATTGTAATATTCTATGCATATATAAACTATTAATTACCATATGACATCACACAAACCTTCTATTAATCCTTCCTTTAACTAGAAGCATATACTATATATATTCAATACTTAAACAATCTCCTAAAAAATAAATTTATGCATAACATTCGCGAGGGAAATATGCAATACAGTACGAGCAAAAACCACATGACCCACCTTGAGCTGTATAGAGTACACCCCCACTGAGAGTGTACCGCATGCGGGCTACCCGGCCAGGGTTCACTTTCTGGGTCTCCCACTTCCATGGACGTCACCAACACACCAACACACCAAACCTTCACCTGTGCTGGCCATCATTACACCTGCAACACAAAAATACACTTCAGATGTGCACAATAAAACATTCAATGTCACTATCGTGCTAAGGCATGGAATGAGCTAATCATTCTTGATTGGCAGCTAAATAAAGACTAGTTTTTTCAGAAAATACAAATTTTGAAATAAACTTACTAGGATATCCATTGGCTACTGAAGCGTTGTAGCCTTCTGGGGAAGGATACAAGCAAGAGATTGGGGGCTGTTCAGTGAAGGAACAAAGGGAACGTCCATCCATACTGTTCACCTTTACTTCCCCTAAAGCTGATCCAGACACAAGGACAGCCTTGCCAGACCCCCACGGCCACGACCCATCTAGGAAGCACATGTCATTGATGCTATCCTCGTGTAACTGAGAGGAGATTATTGAATGTAACCACTTGTAGCTAAAAACAGAAAATATTGAAGCCACACAATGGGAATGAGCACACATTCCTGAACTCCTCATTGTATTGCTTCAATATTTTTTCAAAGATATATTACTGTATATTCTTGCAATTTCATTGTGTAAAAACTTAATAATTGTTACATTTTTATTATGAAAGTTATCTAATCTACTTTCTTTTGCAATAACAGAATACTGTAACTAGATCAGTGTTTGTTAATTGGTGGGTTGTGAGCAGGTTTCCAGGGAAGGGGTCGCGAACTATCTGTGCTGAGCTGCTGGATTTTTTTTCCGGTCTGGAGTCAAGTCGGCCAAAAGGTGACCATATTGCTTGTGGTACAAACCCTGATAACCTTTATCAAAAATTAATCCAAAGAAAAGAATATTTAAGCTGTCATATTTTACAAGGTATCCTAAAGGTCATAATATTGTAAAATGTATGTATATTGCTACCTGTTCACTTGCTCAAAACCCAATTCTGAGCCAAACTGATGCTGTAAAAAACAATGTTCAAGAAAAGCACATGTTGTTGCATTGAAAGGGCAATGTCAAAATGCTCCATAAATCCTAATACTATGTGAGATAAATCAATTTTTGGTTGAAGATGAGGAGGCAAATATTAAACAATTGCAAGATACAGTAATTACAGCACACAAGATGTAGTAATGATCCCAACAACTATCTTAACTATCACAAAACTAATATTAGAAATAGGGTGATGAGATTGAGCTACAGTACTAAACTATGCATTTTTTCTTTTCAGATCCCTACCAATCATAATTCCCCGATCATTTTTGCAATCAAATGTGGCACTTTCTAAATGGCTTAGACAATATCTGGAACCTCTGTTTTCACATTCCAGCAACATGAGCCTACACTAATCAACATTAAACAGCATTTACCAACTTTTTCATATATTGTATATCCTTATGGCTTTCTGTAGCGTCCCAGTGTCTTTGAATATATTGTCCGCACCACTTTAGTCATCAACATATTTACTTCTATTACTGCTCAGTCCTGTATCTAATTTATATACATTGTAAACAACAAAGTGTCCAAGACACAGACCTAGGGTACTCCACTTATAGCAGTTTTCCCACTCATTTAACTTACAATAACCCTGCTTTCTGCCAATGTAATCAAATTTTTATATTCTTATCTCGTTTAGAACAGCACTGAATTAAAAGCCTTACTCTACCCGAGGTATATAACCTTAATTTCCATTGTTGGGAATAGAAGCCTGTACACCAAAGGTCCTTCCCCACCTTCCCCAGGCCAACTACTGTATGAATCTTCCCCACAATGCAACCCTCAACAATAATATTGTAATCATTACTATTGTTCATTGCTATAAATGTGTTTGAGAAAACCATGAGTTTAACACAAGTGCTGTTTTGTAAAGCCATGATGTTAGCCTTTTAATATTCTGTGCTTTTTTTTTGAGGCATATCCATACAGCACTTATCAAATTAAACAAATTTGTCAACAACCGACAATGAACTATGTAACTATTTAATCCCCTTTTCAAACATTTGTACTCGCCTAGTTGTGCTAGCAGGGGTTGAGCTTTGGCTCTTTGGTCCCACCGCTCAATTGTCAATCAACTGATGTACAGATTCCTGAGCCTACTGGGCTCTATCATATCTACATTTGAAACTGTGTATGGAGTCAACCTCCACCACATCACTGCCTAATGATCATGACCATCTGTTAACTACTCTGATACTGAAAAAGTTGTCTAACATCCCTGTGGCTCATTTGGGTACCAGGTTTCCACCTGTATCCCCTTGTTTGTGTACCACCCGTGCATAGTTTTGTAGTGCTAAATTTGCAACCCTCTATAATTCTGGCATATAATTGTGTCATTACTGTCAGTATAGTTATTTTGAAAGAAGCTGAACATTATTCATACAGTGAAGTCTCGCTTGAATGGACCAATTTGTACCCAACCACTTCCTGTACAAAACAATTTCAGCTGCATTTGAACTTTGCTATTTTTGCCTACTTTCTACACAAATTAATAAATACATTTATATTAGTGCAAACAATACAATATACTTTTCAAACATTTCAGTATAAAATACTGTAATTAGGAAAAGGTATATATTTCAATATTTTGATTTTTTTTTTTTACATTTAATGGCACAGAATTCAAGTTTAGGGAATGTGTGATCCCATTCCACCAGAATCTTTCATTATTTTATGTTGAAACTTATTGCAATGATCTTATAACCTGAACAAATCCTCTGCATTTCATCCAGACTTCTGGCAGACCTGGGGCCAGATTCATGAAGCAGTTACGCAAGCACTTACGAATGTGTACATCTTTCCTCACTCTTTCGACGGCTTTGGTTACATTTATTAAACAGTTTACAAGCATGAAAACTTCCCACTCAACTGTTGTTGTTATTATAAACAGCCTCCTGGTGCTTCCGAGCTCATTAGCTGTTTAATAACTGTAAACAAAGCTGCCAAAGATTGAGTAAAGATGTACAGGTTCATAAGTACTGTACCTGCGTAACTGCTTCGTGAATCTGGCCCCAGGTTCTGTTCAAGTGGGACTCCACTCTAAACAAGACATACCAAGAGAAAATTCATAAGCTTAAAAAAATATATTTTTATCTTTATTATTATCTTTAGTGACAAAATCATAATGGCTGAAACACATGCTGTAATCTTTAAGGTATACTTTCGTCTAATTTTAATTCTTTCATAAAATAACAAGCCATACCTTCAGTTGCTGCTCTATTGCTTTTCTTTATCCTTTAAAGTCCTCTTAAACAAATATATAAAGAAATTCTTAATACAGTACTGTATACCAACAGGAGAAATTATCTCTATCAATGAGCATTTGTACTGAAGAATACAACATTTTTGTCTTTTTGTGAAAAAGGTTTTGTGTGCACTTCTCAGTATCAACACTATTACACTTGCTGCTGCTGATCTCTAAACCATTCAAACAGTGCTCTACACAAATATTGTTAGATTGCTTATTACCTCCATCAGAGAATATTAAGCACAGCTAACGACACATACCTGTGGATAATAATGGTAATTGTCAGGAGAAAATGATAAGCCTTTATGACTATATAGCACATGGGAGAAATATGAGGATTTGAGCTGGGATATGAAGGCAGGGTGAAGTAGCGGGCCCCAATCACTTGGACCATCAGGTGACTGAATGTTGACCTGCAAGAAGCAAGGTCGTTGCTGCACTTATCAGTCCAAGTGGATGGACTTGAATATCTGTGAAGTAAATGGTTATACAAAACATTTGTAAAAGCTTAAAAAAGAAATACTGTACTTACTGTACTGTAATTCCAAATGATACTAATACTGTAAAACCACATGAACATATAAAAAAACATACGTCATAGATAAAATCCAGTGGAAGCGGCATTCTGAGATCAAGAAGAGTAATGCCTCTAGCATTGACAGTGGTGCAGGCAGCCAGGTATGGTAAAGATGGGTGTACAATGAGTGGCTGTCGAACATCAACTGGACTTGCACAGTTGTCATATGCCAGCAAGGGAGTCCCTTTTTCTATATCCACAATGTTCACTTTCCGAGACACAGAAGTAGTGATGGCCTGTCAAAAAAGTGGGAAGTTAATAATATGGAGGTAAAGTGAACAATTTTGGAAAACTTTAAAATATAGCAACAAAGTTATGAAAAATGCATTCTTCAGGGTTATTTAACCCTTAAACTGCACATGGCGTATATATACGTCATGAGTAACATGTCCCACAGTGCGATGGCGTACATATACGACATAGGGGCCAGGCACGATTCAAATGGCCCACTGCTACACAGGGTTCACATTAGCCTCCTCAGGGCTCTTGTAAACAGACGCCATTTAAAAAAAAAATTGTGTGAAATATTCTCAGGTGTGAGAGGCACAGTACTGTTGGAGCAACCAGGTTGGCGCACGCAGCATGAGCAAACAGCATTGCTGTTCAGCTTGTGACCACAGCATCGCCGAAAATGTCAAAATAAATATAATTTGCTATTATTTAGCGATGACAAATTACAGATGACCCCCTGACTGTGATATAGATACCAGGGATGCGATAATAGCAGGATTGTTGTAATAATTAGCGCTGTGGGAGGAGTGATGCTGAGGGACGGATGCATCGTTTACTGACTGTGTGGCCACCTGTTATTGTTTGCATTCACCATACCCGCTCAGTGGTTCTCTATGGTGAACACAAATGCAGATACTTATATATAATGTGTGTATTAGTGTAATAACAGCAAAAGGATTGTGCTGGGAGGAGCAATATGGGTGACGGAGGTGATGTCGTCTGCATGATTTGTTGGCTGTGCAGAGGGTGGCCACTATGCTCTTTGGGCACTCTACAAGCTATAGTGTACAGTTATGGTGCATACAACATGTAGATACTTATATATAATATGTGTATATAGTGTACTAACACTGCAAATAGTATTGTTGGGGGAAAAAGTTTAGTGCGTGTGACCTTGAATGAGTGAGGGAGCCGCCAGCTGACTGTGTGTATAGCGACGACTCTTAGTGCCTGAACTAACTATATCAGCTTAGTTGTACAGTTGTGGTGAAGAAAACATGTAGATTCTTATATATAACGTCTGTATATTGTGAATAAAATATAAAACAGGATGGTGGGAGGAAAAAGTGGGCAAGTGAGGCGTTGTTGAGGGAGTGGCAATGAGTGGCTGGCTGGTGTGTGGCGGTAACTTCTCATTGCTTTTCAACTCTCAATACCAATTTAGTGGTTTGTTATGGTGAACAAAACATGCAGATACTTATATATAACCTGTGTATAGAGTGTAATAGCAGCAAAACTATTTGTTTATTGTTTTATGAACATAATAATTGAATCACTAATATGCACACCATACAGTACTTTTGAGTATAGCGATTATTCACCACTTTTATTATGTAAATACATTACAATACACACTATTGAATAATATTACTGCAAAAAAACTAAGAAAAAATAAATCAGAGACATAGAAATAATTAAGTAATAATATCTTTGTGGCAACTCCCACCTGTCAGCGTGGGTGATGCTGACCGACTGACGACCGCTCTGTCAACGCCCACTTTTTGCTAGACTTTCTCAGTCAATTGTGCCCAAAATATGTCACCTATGATTTTTTTTCCCGTGCTCAGGGAACACAAATTAACATCTTAAGAAGACGCAATAATTTTTTAGATTTTTTTTTCTTGCGCACAGGGGTGTAAATGTCCTCAGGACCCCTGAGCAGTGGAAGGGTTAAAGTGAAATAAACAAATTCAAACACCAACTCCACTATTTCTTGTTCACTTTGCAACAGCAATCTGATAAAACCATAAAAATCCCTACTCAGAATCAAATCAGTTTCATTAGCAATTTGACACTATAGGAGACTGCATTAAGAAAATAATTATAATACAGTATTATGAATCAAATCTGTACCTGATGTACCATTCCTATTCAAAGACTCCATACAGGCAGGCCCCAACTTAGGAATGGGATGCATTCCGAGAAGGCATTCGTAAGTTGGCCGCTCGTAACTCTGAATCAGATTTCTTGGAGAAGCAATGCTATAATGTATGAAATGCCTCTTTCTGGTTGGTCCTTGGTGGCTTCCTGTAGCTAGTCACACAGAAATACACCACAAACGAGTCACATTAGTGCAAGGAGTTTCTAATAGCCTACCGGAGACCAGAGCCAAAACCTGGTCCCCTATCACAGAAGCACAGAGACCAGGGTACTGCTAAGATTTCCTTAGTGAGAATGACTAAAGAAAACAAGTGAAGCAAAATAGACAATGCAATTCTCATAGAAATAAGAGCTGTAGCAGCAAACAAATCCACAAATGATCCACCCATTAGACAGTTCAAACCATCCTAGTTTCAACAGACCACTGACAGGTGTCAGCACCACTTGGAGTTGCTGGCTTCCCAAGTCAACATTCCTCAGTTCATAGTCCAAAATGATAAACCGACACACCTGCTACGGGAAGGACGGACCAGAGAGTCACCGAGGCTCAATTGAAGAGATATTTCATAACATTCAATGCTAATTTTCTGGAGGAGCCAAATTGTGGCCACTTGTTCCCAACTAATAACAGAGAAGAAGAAAACTGGGATTTAATAGGGAAGAGGAGAGCGATGCTCACACCCTCAAAAAGGAGAGACCAGGATGGGAAACCCAAACCAAAGCAACACACACCCAATTGGGAACCGGAATCAGGTAGAGAGAGAGACCTGGGGTTTGATATCACAGCGAATCCATCTCCCGAAACCCACATCAATCAGTGGGTTGGCCAAAAAGAAATGCCTTTAAGGAATTGTGCAAGGAATCATAAGGAACATTGTATACTACATATGTTCAATTCTGGAGTATGCAACTCCAGCATTGAAGCCATATCTAGTCAAACACAAGACAAAGTTAGACAAAGTAAAAAAAAATGTTACCAGACTAGTCCCAAAGCCGAGAGGTATGAGTTAAGAGGAAAGGCTATTGGAATTCAACCTTATATCACTGAAAGACAAGAAGAGTTGGGGGAAACATGATTACCACCTACAAAATTTTCAAAGAAATTGACAGGTAGATAAAGACAGACTATTTAGCAGGGGATTCATTAATAAGGGGGACACAGGTGACTTAGCACCCAAATGAGCCACAGTAATATTAGAAATAATTTTTTCCAGTGTCAGAGTAGTTAACAAATGGAATGCACTAGGAAGTGATGTGGTGGAGTCTAGAGGCAGACTTCGTACATCTCTTCAAATGTAGATATGATAAGAGCCCAATAGGCTCAGGAACCTGTACATCAGCTAATTCAAGGTTGAGAAACAGGACCAAAGAGCCGAAGCTCAACTCTCTCAAGCACAACTAGGCAAGTACAAATACTGTACTGTCAATTTGGGTTTTTCCCATTATCAAAAATATAATCCTTACCTTCGAGCCATCTGGAGAGAAATTGAGTGCGTTGATGGCTCGTGCAAGACTGAGTGAACCAAGGGGAACCGAGCGTACTATCTCTCCTCGTAAAGCATTGACTACTGTTATCTCTCCTTCACTACCTCCAAATGCGAATGCATATCGATCCTGCAAATAGATTATAAAATGATACATGTCTAACAACTCTGCAACATTCCTTAATATGCTCACACCAAAATATATTTTAAGAAAAATAAGTGTAGAATATTAGTCATGATTTTGAAAACATTACAAGGTGTGGCTACCTGATCAAGCAGGCTATGGCTTGTTGATATCGATATCATTGATATTGATATCAATAAGTTTATATCAATTTCAACATACAGAGAAGAAAAGGCTTTGGCCACAGTAACTACATTATAATTATACAGTAATTTAGATACCAAAGCCTACTAACTTATGGGTTGAATGGATAGCAAAACAATTTCTACATGCTTAGACCTACTGACCTATGGATTACTAGTTATATAAAAAGTAATCCTAGTAGGAATATAGAGCCTACTTATCTGCAAGCTGATGAGATAGCAACTAATATTTTCATACATACTAACCTAAATAAATACACAGCAATTACTATTGCTAATTCTGTACCGTATTTTTCTGACCTTTGGATGGAATGTACAGCAGGTGGGAATATTGTTCTTCTGTTGTATAAACTGCACACTGCCCTCCTCCTCCATCCTACTGCAGATAACGCCACCAGAACTACCATCACCACCACCACACCGTGAATGCAGTTTCTTCCTCGTCACAGCTGACACACCATTATAACCATCTTTATCTGTTACAAAATGAAAAGCTAATTTAAGTGCAAAACATTTGTAAACTATGTACTATGTCAGGAAATGTAATACAAATATTAAACCAACTAAAGAAGCGTGGTAAACAACATAGCTAATTAACAAATCAGGCCAAATTTTCATGACAACTTATGGCAGCCTATATTTCTGCCTTAGAATTACTGTACCGTATAGTGAAAACAAATACTTCACTGACTGATGCAGCTTGAATATGAGCTTTGTATATTATACATGTGCCCAGTATGCACCAGTTTTTTCACACCCAAAAATTAACTGTAGTCAAATTAAACAACGTGAACTCTGATTACGAGAGGTTAAGAGCATTGTACGTCTCATCTTATGAAGCAGCAGCGTGCTGATCGAGTAGGGTGGTACTTGTTTCTCTGATGTTATGCAGCATTTATAATATGATGAATGGAAGAAATGTTATTTATAATATCTGCAACTTTCTTTCCAAATATTGCTCCTCTTTTTTTTTCACATATGAAAGTGAAAAATAAAGTACTGTACAGTAATAACATTGATGATATTATATTAGTGGTGAAGATAGCATTGTACTATAGTATATGCAAATGTATCTCAAGGTAGGAGGAGATGACCCCCCCCCCAAAAAAAAAAAGATGAGCAGGTATGATGAGCGATGAGACATGATATGCATGTGAAAATCTATGTATGCGAAGAAGCTGAAATATCCCAATGCATTTGTTATAATACAGTATGTATATAAGTGGAGTTTTAAGAAATATTTCTAATGTGCAGGCAATGAGTCACAATAATGTGGCTAAAGTAAGTTGACCAGACCACACACTAGAAGATGAAGGGACAACGACGTTTTGGTCCGTCCTGGACCATTCTCATGTCGATTGTGAAGAGCAAGTAGATGCAGGCAATAAATAGGCTAGAGAGAGGTAAGGAGCAAAGTGTAGTAGAGGGGATAGTAGTAGGAATAAGAATTGTAGAGGGCTTATTGGCCCATACGAGGCAGCTTCTATTATAACCACCGAATGAGGAGATAGTAATAGGAATAAGAAGAGGATAGTAAGGGAATGTAAAGAAAACAATGGACAGAGGAGAGAGAAAGAAAAGGAAAGAGAAAGAAAAGGAAAGAGAAAGAAAGAAAATGGAAGGGTAAGCTTATGTTAGGTCAAGTTTGTTAGAAAGATTAGAGCATTTAAGTATATAATGTGAACTGAATACAGCAACAAAGCCAGGACTCAAGTTCATGTTGGGTACACTGTGTATTAGAGCCGATTCAACAAGATGGCGTCTGTGTAGAGTAGAGGCTGGAAAGATTATTTTGGAGGAAGACCAATCAATAGGATGATTGGAATCCCTCACATGACAGAAGAGAGCATTGTTAGTTTCTGCAGACTTAACACTTCTCTTGTGTTCTTTAAGTCTGTCATTCAGTGTACGGCCAGTTTCGCCAAAGTATTGGAGAAGACAAGACGAACAGGAAATAGAGTAGACACCAGCAGCATTAGAAGCAGGAAGAGCAGTGTGAACTAGATTGATATGAAGTGTGTTAGTTTGTCGAAAGGCGAGCTTTATGTCAAGAGGACGAAAGGCATTGGTAAAAGTTTTGAGTTCAGATATGAAGGGAAGGCATAGTACAGTGCTACTAGTGTTGGAAGCAAGTTTAGGATGAAAGAAATTGCATTTTGCTTGAGAGTAGGTACAGTTGATGAAATGCAAAGGGTAACCAAGGCGAGAGAATGATTTGTAGATAAAGGTAATTTCAGAATCAAGAAACCGAGGGTCGCTGAGGGGTAGAGCGCGGAAGAAGAGAGAGACGAGGACACATTTCTTGAGAGAAGGAGGATGGTAGGAAAAGAATTGAATGTACATGCCACTATGCATGGGTTTGCGGTAGACAGAGAAAGAACCCGGAACGTCAAGAAAAAGAAGGAGGGAATTAGATTCCCACTCAACTTTGAAATGGATAGAAGGAGCCAGATTGTTAAGAGAGGAGAGGAAAGGCTGGGAAAGACCAAGGTCATGAGGCCATAAAGCAAAAATGTCATCAACATAGCGAAGCCAGAGAGAGGGGCGAGTATCAATAGAAGAAAGAAGAACAGTTTCGACATATTCCATATAGAAATTAGCAAGAACAGGGGAGAGACATATTTCTAATGTCTTCCACAATAAACACTACTGATCTACTAATTTCCATCCAAAAAAAAACTCTTCCCTGTTATACTTTAGAAACAGGAAATTATCCAAGAACTCTGGCATTTTATCCAGGAATTTTAAACAAATACAAATTTACTACAAGAAAAAAAAACCTTCTGCAAAATACCAGCATGCCACAAATTAAACTGCCATCTTTCTATCCTAAGTCCAGAAACATTATGTAAAGCCGCCATGTCCAAGTACTTTAATCATATCATTCAACATACTAAATGTTTATGACAGTATGAATGCCTGGAGTGTTTATAATGTCGTATTTCCTATTCAACACCATTGAAACGGTGCCTGTTAGGGAAATGCATCAACAATTCCTGACATTTCAAATATTTTCTTTGTACTAAAAGGAAAATACATAAAACCCTTGACATTATACAATGAAAAGGTGTGGTGTAGAGGACAATGAGTCTCACAGAAAGTCACGCTAAGCATCACTGGGTCTCAAGTTAAACAGTAATTGGATGAGGTGACCTTAGCTTGGGGGATCTTATCTTGAGGTTATCTTGAGATGATTTCGGGGCTCAGCGTCTCTGTTGCCCGGTCCTCAACCAGGCTTTCTTTTTGTTACACACCCCCAGGAAGCAGCCCATAGCAGCTGACTAACTCCCAGGTGCCTATTTACTGCTAGGTGAACAGGAGCATCAGGGTGAAAGAAACATTTTGCCCATTTGTCTCCACTTCCACCGGGGATCGAACCCGGAACCTCAGGACTACGAATCCGAAGCGCTGTCCACCCAGCTGTTAAGCGCCTCTTAGGATAGGATCACTTAGGATAGTGATAAGCCTAAAATGAATCATATCTCCATCAACAATAACAAAATATACCAGCATATAAAGGCCTATACTGGCATGCCAAAAGAAACTGACTTTCCTAAAACAAATCTATTACAACCTAATTTATACATATAATTCTGTTAAGGACAGGTAGCCTGTTTATATATAAACATTATTCTTATTTGAGGCCGCCCCCAGAGTGAACTACTGACCCTTCCCAGGATGCATCAGTTGACTACCTCCCAGGTACCTATTTACTGCTAGGTGAACAGCGGCATTAGGTGATATGCAACATGCCTAATCATTTCTGTCCTGACCAGGATTTGAACCCGAGATTCCCAACTGCTGGTCGAGAACGAACCGAACCATACTACCAAGACCTCAAATCCGTAACAGGTATATAGGCAAGAAAAGGCTAGAAAATGCAACTATGTAAAACATTTTGAATAAATAAAACTTCTCCATTCAAAAAAAAATAACCTTTTATCATTTTAAATATTTATACTAGAGATTTTTTTTTTTTTTTTTAAAGTTTGTGAGGGTACCACCTCTGGTGCCAATGTGGGGACCCATAGCCTCGGAGAAGAAAATAAAAATTATTCAGAGGAGACCTTGTGGTTTCTCACTGAACACTAATAGAGAATTTATATTATATATATTATATATATATTATATATATATATATTATATATATATTATATATTATATATATATATATATATATATATATATATATATATATATATACAGTATATATATATCATATACACACACAAGTAATGACGGCAGATTACCTGTTCATAACATTGTATCAAAACTTGCCCATTACACCAGGGCGTCATTAACTACCCTTCTGATTCCAATTGACTAAAAGACTGAGAGCCGGGACCCTAGAGCTGAAGCACCCTCAAGCACAGCTAGGCGAGTACCAAACAAACCACCACCAACAGTACCCTCAAATGTTGTTCAAACTACTCATTCACCTGACACACCTGTTCACCCCGTGTTCACGCTTGAGCGGCAGTGTTCACCTCAAGCCGGTGTGCAGCGGGAGGAGTATATAGTGTAGGGTGCAGGCCAAGGGACTCCACCTCCTCCTC
>WNGS01028583.1:3470106-3487449 GCA_020271785.1 Procambarus virginalis | reverse complement strand
TTGGTCACCACATAACGTGATTAGTAATGGTTTGCACTTTAGACTCCCATTTTTAATGGCCAATTATAAATTATCTCAGCAAGATGATTAATAGACAAGTATCTCGGAGAGATTATTTTCAGGAACTCGCATGTATTGACCATAAGGCCGTCTGCAGTAGCCTCGTTGTCTTATGTTCATGAACCAATATTGCAAAGACAATTTTCCTTCGACCTCACATGTCATCTTTGTCTCTGCCTATATATTTCAGTATTGTATTGCATTGTTTAGATTTTTGATGATGCGACTTACACGAAAGTAGTTTGGAGAGAAACAAGATCCTGCCTTGTTTACTTGTGCACTTAGAGACTTGTAGCCTAAGTAATAATCAAAAGAAGGCACCGGGAAGACTATGTACACTTCGTAGGTTATAGGATTTCACAATTTATATATGGTTATATATAAGCATATAGTCCTGGGGACCATTCAGGCTCGTTCGCGTATAGTATAATTTTTCTTGCCCGAAACGCTGCGCGTACTAGTGGCTTTACAAGATTGTAATTATTATACTATGTATCCTCACATTCCCAATTACCTTCTTGTATATATATAAATAAATAAAATAAATACATAAATAAGCCTACTCCCTCGGCAGCAACATGGCCGATCCTTTTATCCAGCCTGCCTTGGGAGCTTCCTACACCCACATTACCACCTTCTTCTCATTGGTTTTTGTCACAACATATTTGAGATCAATTCTCGAAGCAGCAGCTGTCGCAATTCAACTCCTATTATACAGTGTTGTGTAATTTAATTCTTGCCGCAGACTTATGAATAGAATTTCAGCAACAAATCCTTGGGATTCCTCGCTTTCTCGTCTCATGGTCTTTCGCCTGCTATCCCGTTGGATAATTCCTACCATTTCTCTTGTTCCTTCCTTTCTTAACACCTATTTGTCCTTTCCATACCACCTATTTCTTCCTTCCACTCTATCCGTTCTTTCACACAAATCTTTCATTGTTTCTATTTCACCCTTTTATTCCACCCTTTTATTCCCTACCATCTCCACCCGTCTCCTCCCTCCTAGCGCTAATGATCGTTCTGGACTGTTCGCTAAAAGAATCAGGCGTTACAATACACAAACCATGTACTAGGCTGTAAATTTGGTCATATCAGTAGGTTAACCTACAATGTAGGGCCTAGGCTAATTACAGTCGAGTACTGTGTGCCTATAACATATTTACGAGACAGTGACAAACCATCTTACGCTTCCGTATCTAAGAGACTGGCCTTTTCAGGTTAGGGTGGGTTGCTTAGGTTTGTACGCTTCTGGATTCATCATTTCGACGCTGGTAAAGTGTTTAATAGATGTAAAACACAGCCGCCATGATAATAGAAAGATATAGAAGTTTCGTAAGTGGTTGAATTAAATGTTTGATGAATCCTGAATGGTTTATCCCTGGCCCTCCATTGCCCCATATTTTACCGCAGGAGACCATCAACTGGCGGAAGAGCCCCAGTTGGTGTCTCCTCCACTAGCTGAGAGTGAGAGAGACATGGGTGACGGTGGTGGGTGTTTATCTTGCGTTCAATATTGATTTTTAGTGGGGAAAATGTGACGTAATCGCGCCAGAAAGAAGGCTATCACGGGGGTCCTGGTGCCTCTCAACCCACTACGCCCATTAAACTATTTCCATCTGTATGAAATAGAGAATTGATGAGAATAGACTTTAATTTTATATAACGAGGCACGACAGCTTCTCGTCTACCCCCCCCCCACCTCCCACCTACCTATCTTTCCCGCCCAAAGGCTCTTACAGAACCTTTTCTCTTCCATACCTTCTCTATCTCAAGTGCCCTCTTCACTCTCCCTCTTGCCAAGTTTCCTCCCGCCGCCCGCCTCCCTCTCGTTACTTCCTAATATACTACCAACATGTCCACTTTCATTCCCTACTATTTAGCATACTCCTACCCTTCTCGCCATTACACCTTCCTGCTGATCCATAGACACGCCCTTCCTCCTCCACCCCTTCCATACCATTCCCCTGCCTCTTCTCCCCTTCCATACCATTCCCCTGCCTCCTCCCACTTCCTACTGCTCCACTTCTCCAAGGTCCTAATTCCACACACACTCATCCCCTCTGCCAACCTCTCACTCCCCCCTCCCCCAAACCCTATCCCTCAACAAAAATTTACACCGTGGTGTAGAGTCCCCTCTCTCCACCCCCCCCCCACCCGAGTACATCCAATCTACATGTCATTTGAAATTCTAAATAGCATTGGCTTTTGTATTGTTTACAGGTGGCCGTTGCTGGTCCGCCCCTCTCAACCATCTACCCCTCCATTAAGCTCCACGTGCGTACCGTCCAGCGAGAGGATTCGGGGGAAACATTTCGACCGAAATGTAATCCTTCTTGGGTCATTTCATGGCGCGTAACACTATCTTCTATCATACAAGATCGCTTCAATCTCCAGGCGGGGACACAAACGGTTGGGCACATTTCTTTTCACCTGATGTGTATATTCCCCTAGCAGCAAAAATGGGTGCCCGAGAGTTAGGCGACTGTCGTGGGTTGCCTCCTGAGGAAGGTCATTAGTTAGCCTGGGCCCTAGGGGAGAGTACCTAGACAAATCTTCAAGTGCAGGTTTCCTGAAAACGATAACGGGAATTATAGGTCATCTAAGGTGGCAGAGAGATGCCAAGGGTCGCCGTAGGTCATCAACTGTCGTCTAGGCTAAGATGGTCTCCAGCCATCCGAGTGACAGAGAATGAGCTTCAAGATAAACTGTTTAATGGCCCAAATGTCGTGAGCGCTTACATGAATTACGGCACGACCTATCTCTTCAGGTTATCAAAGCATACTTAGGCAGAGTATTGGCTTAAGACTGTCAGCCAACCGATATGAATGATAAAACGCACATATATACCGCTCAACGGACACCGCTCAAGAGTCGTAGTCTGAAAGGCCCGGGTTCGCTTCCCATCCTACCATTAATGTATAATGACTTACTGTAAATATATAGCTCTTAAAATAGAACATTTTCTGTAACTAGCTGACGTGTAACTATAAAGGTATGAAGTATAGATGAAATTGTTTATGTAATAATCTAAGATGAGGTCTGATAAAGACCTTTTGTGCCCTCTGTAATGCTTTTGCGCTACCGCTCACAGGATGAGTATGGGGTGCACAATAAACTAGCAAAATCAAGGGCAAAAACAAATGAAAAAAAAAAGTTTCACTTGATGCGTCTGTTCACCCAGCAGTAGAGACAGGGCTATAAGAATCAGCAGATGCAGCTGCCTTATTAAGGCCACAGTGTCAGTAGTGAATGATGGGAAGGATCAGTGGTTGCACATCCACTACGGGCTCACCATAGCCCGTGCTACTTGGAACTTCTTGATACAGGTAGCGAATCTTTAACAACAACAACAACAGTGGTTGCAGCTTTGAGTAAGGCAATAGTTGAGCGTCACTCGGAGGCTTGCAAGCGTCACTATATTGACCAAGCAGTAAGCAGGGGCCAGATTCACGAAGCCGTTACCCAAGCACTTACAAACCTGTACATCTTTTCTCAATCTTTGGCGGCTTTGTTTACAAATATTAAGCAGTTATTGAGGTCCGAAGCACCAGGAGGCTGTTTATGACAATAACAATAGTTGTTTGGAAAGTTTTCATGCTTATAAGCTGTTTAATAAATGTAACCAAAGCCGTCAAAGATTGAGGAAAGATGTACACGTTCGTAAGTACTTGCGTAACTGTTTCGTGAATCTGGCCCCAGGCACCCAGGAGTTAAGACAGCTGCTACGGTCTGCATCCTGGGGATGTAACATCAGGTGAAAGAAATCGGGTTCAATCGTTTCTGTCCTTCCTGGGATATGATAGGTAAGGTTATCAGGAGAAAGCGCTAAACCATTACGACTATTTAGCACTGGGAAGAGATAAGAGGATAAGAATTCTGGATAAGAAGGTGAAAAGGCTCACAATTAAGGGACCCGGGTCCCTTAATTGTGAGCCAATGACGTAGACCACTGTGGTATACCTTGAGTATACCTTGAGGTGCTTCCTGGGCTTAGCGTCCCGCGGCCCGGTCATCGACCAGGCCTCCTGGTTGCTGGACTGATCAACAGGCTGTTGGACGCGGCTGCTCGCAGCCTAACATATGGTACAGAAGAGAATTAAAGAAAAAGTCCGAGTGCATACAACACAAACTTAATAGAAACCACGTCGGCAGCCTATCTAAACTGACAAACATCTAGAAACATTGTTTCATCTGTTGAGGTGTCAGAAGCCTCACAGACTAGGCAACAGTCAGTAACTTTTTAATAAAAGCCTTCTGAACATAGTATTAGGAAAGAAAAGGTAAAGACCAACAGGTCTCTGAGTAGGCCTATGCAGCCAACAACCTTGCGAGATTAAAACCGAAACAAGAAAAAGTCAAAGATATGCAGTAGGCTAGCTAGATGATGATGTTTTAGATTCAGCTACTGGGAACAGTTGCAAGTAGAACGGGCTATGGTGAGCCCGTAGTGGACTTACCTGGCACAGGAGCGGGGCAAGTAGCACGGGCTATGGTGAGCCCGTAGTGGACTTACCTGGCACAGGAGCGGTGCAAGTAGCACGGGCTATGGTGAGCCCGTAGTGGATTACCTGGCACAGGAGCGGGGCAAGTAGCACGGGCTATGGTGAGCCGTAGTGGACTTACCTGGCACAGGAGCGGGGCAAGTAGCACGGGCTATGGTGAGCCCGTAGTGGACTTACCTGGCACAGGAGCGGGGCAAGTAGAACGGGCTATGGTGAGCCCGTAGTGGACTTACTGGCACAGGAGCGGGGCAAGTAGCACGGGCTATGGTGAGCCCGTAGTGGACTTACCTGGCACAGGAGCGGGGCAAGTAGCACGGGCTATGGTAAGCCGTAGTGGACTTACCTGGCACAGGAGCGGGGCAAGTAGCACGGGCTATGGTGAGCCCGTAGTGGACTTACCTGGCACAGGAGCGGGGCAAGTAGCACGGGCTATGGTAAGCCGTAGTGGACTTACCTGGCACAGGAGCGGGGCAAGTAGCACGGGCTATGGTGAGCCCGTAGGGGACTTACCTGGCACAGGAGCGGTGCAAGTAGCACGGGCTATGGTGAGCCCGTAGTGGGACTTACCTGGCACAGGAGCGGGGCAAGTAGCACGGCTATGGTGAGCCCGTAGTGGACTTACCTGGCACAGGAGCGGTGCTGTGACTCGTAGCTAGATCCGTACCAGACACCTAACAATCAGGAAAGACTAAGAGAACAAGACTTCACACCATTGCGGGAAATAACAAAATAATAACATACAAAACTAAGAAGAACACAGAAAAGGTGACAAAGGCGCATTTTTTACCCGAACAATAGAACAAATACACCGATGGTGACTAGAGAAACAAAACAGTAACAATGCCAGAAAGAAATTCTTCAGTGGGAAAATAAATGGAACAGGTAGGCCTATACGGCCCATTAGTAGCCAAAGCTAAATCGTTAAACAGATAAGCTAGTTTATCATAGTAAATATGATGAAAGAGAAGAAAACGAGTCAATTAATTGAAGGACAAAACAGCTGTACAACAGGTCTTGGGAGATAGTAAGTACTCCTTACCAGCACATCTAGGCAAGTTCAACAGAACTTGTGGTTAGGTTAGGGGTAAACCCCTGATTTACCCCCTAACCTGACCACAAGTATTCGAACCCAAGCATCCCATGTTCGATGCTTACAAAATGTGGATACTTGTGAGCCGTTACTTTCATCGTAAGATGGGTATATGGGATTCACTCCCGCTTAGGGCAGGGGGGTAACTACCGCCCACGGGATGGGTATGGGGTCCACTACAGCCACGGGATGGGTATGGGGTCGACTACTACAGCCACGGATGGGTATGGGGTCCACTACAGCCAACGGGATGGGTATGGGGTCCACTACAGCCACGGGATGGGTATGGGGTCCACTACAGCCCACGGGATGGGTATGGGGTCACTAAAGCCCACGGGATGGGTATGGGGTCCACTACAGCCCACGGGATGGGTATGGGGTCCACTACAGCCCCAGGATGGGTATGGGGTCCACTACCGCCCACGGGATGGGTATGGGGTCCACTAAAGCCCATGGGATGGGTATGAGGTGCATAATCAATAATAAATCAATCACCGGGGAAAACAGATTTATATAAAAACTAAAACTATGAAGTCAGCCCAGCAGGAGGTAAAATATCCAGAGAAGAGCTCAGTGTCGCTAATAATCCCGTCTCGTAAATAACAGTTGGCGAGGATGACGCGCAGTAAGGGAGGAGAGGGAGGTGCAGGTGTGGAGGGGGGGAGGAGGTGCAGGTGTGGGGGAGGAGGTGCAGGTGTGGGGGGAGGAGGTGCAGGTGTGGGGGGAGGAGGTGCAGGTGTGGGGAGGAAAGTAAGGTAGGAGGGAGAGAGGAAGGGTGCAGGCGGAATAGGAAGAAGTAGGTGGGGGGGGGGGGGGAAGAAAATCGGGAACAAAGTGTAGAGTGGGTGAGCAGGATTATTTATGTCTCTATAACATTCGAACAGATTCTTAGAGCAGTTCTTGCTCTTCCTTCTATTGATTTTCGCCAAATACCAGTTATAATCATGTTGACCAGACCACACACTAGAAGGTGAAGGGACGACGACTTTCGGTCCGTCCTGGACCATTCTCAAAGTCGAATGTTATAATCATTACC
Organism: Procambarus virginalis; assembly: GCA_020271785.1. NCBI lineage: Eukaryota > Metazoa > Arthropoda > Malacostraca > Decapoda > Cambaridae > Procambarus > Procambarus virginalis. The sequence continues at coordinate 3,480,761 of WNGS01028583.1, read as the reverse complement.
CCCATAATAACACCCAAATCCATTCCCACAAAGCACAATGGGCAAAAGAAAATACAATACCCGTCCCAAACTCCAACAAGCCACCTGGAATAAAAATAAAAAATGGCACAAGAGCATATAAGCCACAATTATTATAAAAAAACACACAATTATAGATTTATTCATTAGTATGAAGATTAAAAACGGTCTCGTCCTTGAGAGACCCGAGCTCGAACCTCCGATGAGCATCATAGTGAAAATGTTATTCATACCCAGGCTACTGTGGTTTGCATAATTTTTATCGAGACGTCGTCAGCATCAGCAACTAAATGTCATATAGATGATTTGATATCCAATCAAATCTGGTTATTTTAGGAAAATCCACAATAAATCACCCCGCCACTAGAGAGCAAACCCAGGAGACGGAGAGTAAGTAATCCGGACTTGTTGACAACACCGGAAGCGTTCTTTTACACATTAAAACTTTTAATCTAGTTCCCCTCATGTGGCAAGGTTCTTTTACCAATATGAAAGGCTAAAGACTTACACTCTTCGTCCTCCGCTTTTTTAATTGAGAGAGAGAGAGAGAGAAATCAGAATATCCGCGATCGATAATTACTCCTGAACACTTCCCGGCAACTCAATCATGAATTTCTGCTATTAGACAAAGGCGAGCGTGATTTGCATGACTAATTTAATTAGCATTTATGCGCCAAAAACGGAGGTGGAAGAGAAGGATAAGAGGAGGGCAACAACACGACAACATGGAACGAAACACCATAGCCTAACTCAGAAATTAGCAGCCTATTGATATTCTGGCAAAACAAATGGTTGTTGATTGCAGTACATCTAACAACCCAACGCGACTTCTAGACTAAATTACAATTCCTAGTTGTAATGATATGCTGCAAGAGCTTAAGTGATTTCACTGTGCAGTATATCCTAATGATTTAGTAACTCCTATTAGAACCGAGTGTATTGCCCGAAACGCTATGCATACTAGTGGCTTTAGGTATTGTATGTACTAGCATTACGTTCCAACATTACGATTGTAACTCATCTTCAATATGTTAACCTTTACCTGAATAAAAAAATCTAATCTAATCTATTCTAATCCCGAGTAAGTTAGTAGCTTTAGGCCGAATTAACCCATCCTCCTATTAAATAGTACATTTTGCAACCATGTGGACCATCGTTATATACACAGTCGTAATGGACAATTGGGTAGTAGAATATGGTACTATTCCACTTTAATCCGAAGAAATTAAGCTAAAAGTCAAACTAAAATATTCCTCGGCCTAATATAATACATATGTGCACTATATTAGGCTTCAGACAGCCTATATTAGGCCTAGGAAGGTTAGATTAGGCTAACTTTCTTTGCCACATCAGTAGAAAAAATTTTCCGCTTTCTAGAAATTCAATAGTACCGATTTCAACTTTCTAACTGTCATTTACGTCAATATACGTTTACGTTAATACGGTGTTCCTCACCGTACTATAAGTACTACCGGAACAGGAGGACGGCCTGCAAAAATTATATAACACAGCGAAAACAGCCCTGATTTTTTCCATTAGAGACAAATTAAGCAACGGGAACCCCTTACCATCAAGGCCACCTGTCTTTCTCTCACTCTTTTCTTTCTATATATATATACCTTGTGCGCCTGCCATTGACAGCAATAATTTAAGCTTCTTACTACAAAAAAACAATTTCCACAATAAAGAATTCGTGGAGCGTTATTAATTCTACTTAAAAAAAATAGCATCATGGACGCCCTTGTGAACGTGTATATTTACCATGTGTCTGGGACCTTTATTTTCTAAACAGTTTACCTCTCGACAAAAATTACGACGCAGTGTTACAACGAGACAATAAGAAGACTTTTGTTTCCCGTAATTTACTGGTGTGTAAAGTGCCCTGTGTCAAGTGTAAACCGTGTCGGGTATGAGAGATGAAGAAACAGGTGCAGCAGCTGACACACTCACACAGGTGGTGGTGCATGGCCCTCTAAGGCTCTCAAAATGAGATCGAGCTAGGTTTGGGGCCGGGTGACCGGGTTGGGGCCGAGTGGACCCGGGTTTGGGGCCGAGTGGACCCGGGTTTGGGGCCGAGTGGACCCGGTTGGGGCGAGTGGCCCGGGTTTAGGGCCGAGTGGACCCGGGTTAGGGCGAGTGGACCGGATTTTGGGGCCGGGTGGACCCGGGTTTGTGGTAATACAATAGATTCTGGTCGGGTAGATTCTGATCTGGCTAATGCTAGGTTACCATAAGCGTGGAGAGCTGCTTTTCTCACTCGTTATTTAATAATATACAATAAAAAAAATCATATATACATCAATTTACAATGAAAATACTATCGAGGTCCCCCCCCCCACGACTCTCCCCTGGATGATGCAAACCCACACACAAGCTGACTAACTCTCCCGGGATTCGAACCCAGAATTCTCGATTATGTGTCGAGAACGAACCCGACTGTACCACCAGGATCCTAGTCTTAATTGATAATAGATAAGAATATGTTTATTACAAACTATAATCATAAATGAATGTCACAATTGTAGCTACTCTTGTAAAAATTGTGTTTGAACACTTTTTGTAATGAAAAAAATAAAAACAATCAATTTTTGAAAAAGGAAATGGCCCAGGCGCAGGTGTGATCATATATGACAGGTGTGACGAGAATAGATGATATATGACAGGTGTGACGAGAATATAATCATATATGACAGGAGTGACGGAATAGTTAACAGCACTTACCAGCACAGAGGAAAAGTGGTAATATATATATTACCATATATATATGGACAAACATCAGTGTTCACCATCAGTTGGTACATGTGGACGCTGGCCACAACCAACTCAAAAGTTCCCCAAGCCTTCCATTATCAACACTAAGTCCCAAACGATAAATGGCGCCGTTTTTAACTTAAATCTTTCCACACACCTTAATGGCCGCCCCTTATTACCAAAAGGATTTAATTGGCCCCCCCCCCAAAAAATTCAAATTTCTCCCAAAGACCATTAAGCAACAAGGTTTTCTTCTTGGAAGGGGTAAAAGGGGGGGGGAGGAGGGGCCAATTGGGGGTCTTAGTATCTTATCCGGGGTTTTGTTTAACCATTACTCAACAATTAATCCATTATCAAGGAGGGCAGACTGGGCATCAGCAGCCTCCCTCCACCACGACTCATGCCACACTGACGTAGCGATGCCCGCTACCTAAACCACTCTCACTCACCCAACTTCTTATTTTCCACTGCCAATTATTCTCCCAAAGTCAAGTTTACTTCTAAAAACAGATGAATAAGTTCCCAGAAGTTAAACTGTTTAACGCCATTTGGTTGCATAAGTATAGATGATTACATAAAATCTAATTACAAAAAAATATGTAAGGAAATGGCTAGCTGTTAACTGCCCCGTGGCATGCCCAGCTGTGACGTCACATGGAGGTCTTCGCGGTCTGGACATCTAGCAATACCGCGAATATTTTTGGCGATGTATTCTAGCAATAAACACACGACGAATGTATTGGCCTAACAAGGGAAGTAATTATAAATAGATTGTGCGGGGGTCTGAAAAGACTAAGTCATTATAGTTAAGTGACGAAAATAATCCCAGATATCACTTAGAATATCAATGTGAGAGCCAACAGACACAAGACGGGCGACGTCAAAGGTATCAAATTAGCCAAGGACTTAACGAGGGACAAATGACTCAAAGATATGTTGAGCAAGCACGATGTCCCATCGCAGGACATCTACAAAGAGGTGGCGGGACAATGCAACTTCCGCAGTTAGGTGCAAGGTTTTGTTCCATTGGGACAACCCACGAGTTACTGTCCCTTGAATGTTTCAAAAGTGGGTTGGACATGTATATGAGAGGGATTAGGTGGTTATAAATAGGAGCTGCCTCGTATGGGCCAATAGGCCTTCTGCAGTTCCCTTCATTCTTATGTTAATCGGGTGTGGCCACTATGTAACCTAGTCAGAGACGTTTCTCCACTTCTTGTTACGAGGGCGGGAGGAAGACCATATTTTATAATCACAATTTGCTCTTCTTAAGCTAACCATCTGTCCTTCCGACAGTCGGGGAGTGAGTTATGAATGTCAAGATCGTAATTCGAGCAAGTAATTCGTTTCCGAGAAATGGGGAAGGCACGAACAAGTTCTTTAGTAGCTGTGTCCAGTGGTCATTTGAGGCAGCACCTCTTATTCGTCCCCATTTATGCATTATTCTTCCTCCCTTTACGTCTTATGCTTCACCTATTAGTGGGCCAGCCAGAGGCTTAAAGCCCACGCAGGAATATCCATAAAAATATATATAATTATATTTGTATGTACTTGGACCCCCCCCCCCTTAATGGTATACATCCAATACGCCCAGTACAGTCCCTTTACGGGCTCGCCATAGCCCGTTCTACTTGCAAGTTTTTGTTCCCAGTAACTGAATCTAAAACAACAAAAACCAAGAGTACCATAATTTGAGAATGAACTATGTAGGCTTGAAACGTTGTGTAAATTTATAATTAGTGTAATACATTCTACAGTTAATTATTCTTTTAATTTACCTCGAACAAATATGACATTTGGATAAATCGTTTTCCAATTAAACCAAGATGCAAGAACACTAGTCAGAGGAATAGAGGCCATAGACAAGAAAATAATTAACACAGAATATGGTCATATTCCATGAAACATGTCTAAATGAAAACCTGTTGCTAGTATACACCAATATAAATATATATGTACATATATATTTACATGCTAACCATTATATACACAATAAAAGACAAGAGTGAACAAAGTTAAAAACGAAGACAAATGATAGGCTACAATCCTGAAAATACTGTTCCTTCTCTCTCTCCCTCCCCTCCCCCTTCTATGACGTCTTCTGCCATCATGTAAAAGACACATCGAACACTTTATGTAGCATACATAAATCTGTGTATCTATGTATTTTACGCATGTAGCTTAGCCTAGCATTTTAAAAACACTACAATCACCTGTGGTTGATTGTTCAATAAATCCCTGAACTATACGTTTGACAAATCTCTCACCCTGTCCATGGAGGACAGAAGAAAAGAAAATGTATATTTGCTGATTAGCATTGTAAATGTGTGGCCACGTCTGTGGTATAAAATAATAATAATAATAATAATAATAATATAAATCATCACCAACTTCCACTCATACATCACAGCTCGCACCTAAATATACTACTCATACAACTTGATGTATTCCCCAGGGAATATCAAGGCTGAGAGCCCTGATAGACCATAACGTGACGGAAGTATATATGTGAAATCTTGAAGACTAGAGAATATAAAATGCGATAAAAAGTCAAGGAAAATGATTCCTATAGTTCACGCCTGACGTTTCCTTGATGATCGTCTGATAAGTGGCGTGTAGCAAGACACTCTGGATCTGTACAAAATAACATCGTGGCACTCGAGACCATAGAAGATGATAACAAAATGAAGTGTTATGACGATCCGACAGCTACGGACAACTGCCAGTCCTCTCAGCTTGCGACGCGCAGTAAACGCCAATGTCTTAAGTATACACGTCACTCATGCTTTGATCTTAAAGACACTACTGTTGTTGCAGGTTACATAGCGAGATCATCGGATTTATGACATTAAGACTGAATACATTACCGAGCAACCAAATTGTAAAGTTCCTCTCAAGCGAAAGCCTAGTGTACATTAGTCACACTTCCGCCGTTACCGCTGTTGAAAAAGAGCTGTGACTCCAGTCACCTTAGTGTGATCAATGTTCTGCCCCAACGCTCACAATCATCCGACCGCGAACTTCAAGTGACCTTAATATTTTCCATGTGTGGAATGCGAGGCAAATTGATACATTCGAGAGTTACACAACTATAGCTAAATGTATATCTTAGAAGTCATGTTTAAAAATAAAAACTCAATTAAACATGCCACTCAACCACTAGGGCTGAACGGTAGAGCGACGGTCTCGCTTCATGCAGGTCGGCGTTCAATCCCCCGACCGTCCACCAAGTGGTTGGGCACCATTCCTTTCCCCCGTCCCATCCCAAATCCTCATCCTGACTTCTTCCAAGTGCTATATAGTCATAATGGCTTGGCGATTTCTCCTGATAGTTTCTCCTCAAGATAAACATTATGTACAATATTATTGCATATAATTTTAAAAGTATACAGAGTTCTTGCAAGATCTTATAATACAAATAGGCTTCATTGGGGGCAATACCTCAAAACTCTCGTACCTATATCGCCGTGCCTGGGTACGATAAGTACACACGCATCAACGATAAAACCTCAAGCGAGGCGGAATTTTAAAGTGGGCCACGAAACCTTGTACAGACCTGCAAGGCGACCTTCAACACTCGTATATAGAGGCTAAGAGAGTACCGGGATAAGCGAGGTCGTCCCAGCGGTGCGGAGGAACGACGCTGACGATGCAGATTTTAACTTAAATAAACCCCCCTTTTCGCTCTGAGTCAAGATAGCGTTCAAATGCAGTCAAGATGGTGACCAAGGAACGGATTCTTATATGTGAACTGGATACATAACAACACACCTCTTGGATTGTGTAATTTACTTCAAACTAAAATACACAACGGACTTTTAAGGAATTGGATTAAACGTTAAGGATATGAGAAATACATACACATGGAACCACAAGACATGTCTCTATGAATTAAGAATGCTTTCCATTAAACAAACTTGAAGACCCAGATTTTTACGCGAGCGAGGCGTGAGCAGTATGGCGTGGGGGACGTTTCACTTATCGGCAGTTTATGCGTTCAGGCGGTGGGCGCCCGCGGCACTCCGGGTCTTTGTGGCTTGCCTGAGAGCAGATAAAAGTGGTGGCTTTCAACGAGGTATTCTTGGGACGTGAGCTAGCATACGGATACCTTCCTCCTCCTGATCTTGCCTGTTTCTTCCTCCACGTCGAAGATGGAGAAAGGAGTGCGAACGTCACACTCCCTTAGTGGAACCGAGCAGGGGGAAACCTTTCTTATTAGCAGTGATAATAATGACTACGAGAGTGCTGAAGGCAGCTAGTAACTGTATGGTGTGACTAACTTAATGATCTGTACTAGCGACGTAGGAAACAATTCATCTCGCATTGAACTCGAGAAGGTAGCCATCTTTTTCATACCTTGACAACGATATCGGCAACAGAGTTGTGATAGGCAAGTCGACCCCTCCTATACATACACTAAGCTTCATGAGCTATCTTGAGCACTATACATGTTCAGCTTTAGCTCAGAATTATGTAGATTCACGTAATTACGTTTAACTATTTACACTATAGTCTTATAATTCTTAATAATCAAGTAGTCCTAAATACCTCCTTCAGGCTTGATCCTGAATCCAGCCTACAGCTGAATAAGATAATAAACCTTGCTATCTAGACGAATGCTGAAGGAAATAAATGAAATTAAGACTATTATAAAGATAACTCTATTGAATTACTGTATACTGATTACCCACAAAGGTGCCAGAAACGTCCCAGATCCATTATACTGGAACCAAAGGAAGCAAAGCACCTGAAACTTATTAAAGGTACAACTACTGACCAATAATTACTTTGGCTTCGTAGATAAATGGGGAAAAAATAGAGTTTTTTTCCCCATTTATAATAGAATCAAAACTCTATCAACACTGATAAGAGTTTGACTATCGGTGTTGCAACTTTTTTTTGCGCCTTCATTAATAACTTCTGTTAAGTAACTTGTCACTGAGCAATAAAATGATAATTATTAATAAGTAAATTAGATTAATAAGTGCCCTAAAACTAATTAGATGCAGTACTCTTGGAGTAGTTAGGAATTTATACTGTGTTAGTCAAACTCTAACACAGTATAAATTCCTAACAAACCCCAAGAGGACTGCATACAACTTGTTTGAGGGCACTTACTATCTAATTTACTTACTAATAATTATTATCTTATTGCTCAGTGAAAGCTACTTAAGTCAATAATTAAGAACAGTTGCAGCTCCTCTACATCAGTGCCAGACTTACATAACTGACAATTTCAAACAAGTTGACTATTTACATAACCTTTTACATTTCCGCTAACTAGGAACAATTGCCTACATTTGTGTGTGTTTTTTTTTTAGTGATATTTCTATGCAAGGCCCTAAGCCTCCGACTGGCTCACTAAATGTTACTAATTTTTGTCATACTTAGGCGGTGGATGAGTGTTTATGACTCGTCGTTTGGCTTCATTAAGAGAATGTTCAATGTGTTTAGCAACTTCTGCAATTTAAATCTAGGTTAAATCTTATTTGGTTTGTAACTGTGGACTGTGTTAGATCATGTTCCATTGGACATTTCTCCACAAAGCTGACATTTCTTCTCACTTTCTGCAACCTGTAAGCGTATTTCTCATCTGTTTGCTGTTTTAGGTTCAGCTATTTTGAACAAAAAGTTCCAAATAGCACAGGCTATTGTGAACCCGTAGTATCGAAGCCTCATGCGGTGTATTATTCTATTGTGTGTTATTAAGTGCACTTCTGCTTTTCTATTGCTCCCTCTCATCAAACTATGTGGTTTTGAAGTTGGTTGAATTCGTGTACCAACCCGCAGATCTTATGTTGCAACTGCTGCATTGTGGTCATTGTTCATGATCACTGCTCACTAATTACCTATACATGCACAAGGCATAATTCTACCACAAAACATTCTCGCAATACTCGAGTCATCTAAATATAGGGTTCCGTAGTTTTTAAATTAACAGTTTAGAGGCGGCACCACTGTCCCCTTCCTCCCTCTACGAAGTAACCTGTTAATGTACGAGGTTCGCTAGCAGCTGAAGACCATAAGCTTATGGGTCCACATGTGTATATTCATTAATTCCTATATCTTTCTAGACCAAAATTTACATATTTATAACAATTCTGAAATCCACGAAACTCTTAAGACAGTCACACAACTAACTACAGATCATAGTGCGTTCTCTTTGTACATGTGCATACCGTGATATCTTGATTTTACATATATTACAAATTAATCACTAAATTTGCATATGTATATATCATAAGAAGAATTAAACACTGCAGATCATTATCACTCAAATTAAGCAATAAACAGCCCTGGCAATGTTGCACATGGCTTTACTTGACATTTGTATATATAAGATACTACAAATGTGCTCATGGACTGTCCCTTCAGTAAGTAATTATCAAAAGAAGGCACCAAAACCGGGAAGGCTATGTTGACCCTTTAGTAACCTCTTTATTAATCCCTAACGTGCTAGCATGCAAATTGTGTATGCAAATTAACATGGGCTATTTCAAATTCTAGTCATGGCTAACCTAGTCCATAATATTGTTTAATATATATTCTTGTTACAATAAACCTTTAAATTTAAATTCGTATATTGAATATATAATTGCGTTGTTAGTGGGTACATGTCTGGTGTGATACCGTTCCTTATGGCACGAGCAGCTACTGGTTAAACTAATTACACACTATTTTAATTAGTTTTCACTTAAGATAAGCACCTATCATCTTGATGGGAAACTTTTCAAACCTACAAATTAGATTTTTAATGTTGGGCTTAAAGCCTCAACTGCATGTGGGTTATTAAAGCTGTGACACTAGCTGACTAACGAGCAAGTCTACCTTAGCCCAGAACATGGTCCACGACTGAAGTAAACTCAGTGTACACAAATATTTATTAATGTAGACATCCCCGCCGAGGTCTGATCAAGATCTTTTGTGCCTTCTGCAATTCTTTTTTGCGCTACCGCTCACAGGACGTGCATGGGGTGCACAATGAACTAGCGGCGGCCACACCCGATTGAAGATTGATAAAGATTAAGCCACCCAAAAGGTGGACGGGCATGAATAACCCGTAAAGGGTTGTGTGTCTTATACACACACAACCCCCAACTCTCCCTGAAAGATTAATATCAGCGAGGACGACCTGACCTAACTCCAAGAGTGTGGTGACCTGCCTTGATGTCGCCTAGTAGTATCAGCGTTTTCTTTCGATTTATTTTAGACGTAGCAGGGAAAAAAAGATAAGAAGTGAGGCGTAACCCGTGTCGATAAACATAGCTATGACTGTAGGTCATAAACTATGAGGTGTAAGCACCTCAAGGTAGGTTACATTTCTTCTGCCCTCCATGGACAGGGTTAGAGATCTCTTAGGCAACATATATATATATTAAAGTAGGTGGCGACCACGGAACAGTCTTATAAACACACGAAACACAATAGCGTGATACATCAAATGAACAAATCCACAAGGGCCGTGAATGAACAAATATGACCATGGCATGGCACAATTGACTATAAGGCTCGTCTGGGATCATCCCGGACCTAGGTTCGAACCCTCATCAAGACCCTTGTGGACTGGAACGTCCAGCCCGTCCTCCAAACAAAGATCCAAAAGTGATTCCATGCACCCGCCAAACCCCCTGTTTATGAATGAAAAGCGGTTTACACACGACTCACCACTGCTGACGTTCGAACATATCCGGATCAAGTGCTTCACTGACGAATTTTGTTCGAATCACAACGCTATAAATGCTTCACCCACGTACTACAAATACAATAATCGCCAACAGAACCTAAACATCTAACCTAACCTATCCTATGCCTATATATACACAATATGCTAATATATTATCTTATTAATTTATACTTAAGAAAATTCCCGTTTGAATGAACAGCAT
>WNGS01028583.1:3433105-3448552 GCA_020271785.1 Procambarus virginalis | reverse complement strand
GGTGTTAGTCAGCTGTCACGGGCTGCTTCCTGGGGGTGGAGGCCTGGTCGAGGACCGGGCCGCGGGGACACTAAGCCCCGAAATCATCTCAAGATAACCTCAAGTATTTAGCCAGGCCTTTCTTAAGCTGACGGATTCAAATTGGACGAGTTTAGATTCAGGAAAGACCTGGGTCTTTGAACCTGGGTAAAGGCTTTGAAACAGGGTTGCAGATTTCTGGAATATTATTTTATTCAAATTGTTTCAAGCGTAGGTTAGACATGTAATAAATAGAGTTCGTGTGGGGGTATAAATTAGGACCTGCCTCGTGTAGACCAAAATGTCTTCTCTAGTTTCCTTTATTACCAAGTTTTTGTTATGTAACTTGTATTTAATACCTTATTAATCCCCTTCTTCCTTTGTTATCCCTTTCATCCATTCTTATACTTCGGTCATGCTCCTCATCTTTCTGGAGAATGTAAATTAATCTCTCTTAATCTCTCTCCAAAAGGAGAGGCGTGTATCTCTGGAAAAACAAACCGAAACTGTCTCTATTTCCGCTTGTTACAACTTATAATAAAGTTGTTACATCTTGGCTTAACGGGTTTATGACGTATTAGAACGTTGTTATAGCTTGATATATTGTTGTTATAACTGTTAGGTGTTAAAACCTTGTTCGAACTTGTACCAACGTCGTAGTTTCGTCGTAGTTTCGGTGTGTTTGGCGGGACTTATAAGTCCGGTATTAATATAGTCTATATCAATATATCAATATAGTCCCGGTATCAATATAGTCTCGCTTAGGTGAACCGCAGCCACGATAGCTGGTAGCCAACTATCTAAGCAGAGTTGTCATCCGGAGTACCACTTCTCCATGGTTCTCACAAGAGGGTGGAGGACCTGGCCGGAGCCCGCGAGTGGGTAAGGCGGCGGCCGGAGGGACCCCATGCGCATACATGATATCCCTCCCGCTCGGGGCTTTGTTAGGAGCTTCCACTGTGTCTAGTTTCCATGTATGCCGATGTCAAGTCATCAATCCTGCCGTTAGGCAGCTTGCTGCTTTGGCCTTCAGCGTTTGTTCTTTTTTAATGTTTATACTGTGCACCTCTACCTATGTGTGCTGTGTCCATATAGAAAAAAACCAATATAAAAGAATTTTCCATTAATATTATGTTTTATTTTCAGGTTATTATTATGTATTATTAGTATCATCTTAACTCTTGTGGGTGTGATGAGATCTGCATATTTGTGTATTTTAGTTTGTGTGTTGTTAGGTATTAGTATATGCTTAGGGGTGCCATCTCGCCATGCCCTATGGCTGGGGGGATCGGTGCCCTAGCTATATCAAAACCCTATACCCCCCGAAGTGGCAAGGGGAGTTAGGGACAAAAAATTATCACGTGTCTCTGAAACCGTGAAAGGGGAATTTAGGTCCACGTTTTAACCTGAAATTAATTGTGTTTCTGGAAGCCGTAATTCAAATAACACTATACGTAAAATATAAAATAGATTGGACAGAAACGTTCCTTTAAACTTAGCCCCCCTGGCGTAACCTGACCTAAAGGAACAGCCTCTTTTTGGGTCGAGTGGATGTTGGGTTTGTGTTGGCATGTTTACCTCCTTTACTACCCTTCCTCCTTTTCCTTCCTGCCTCCTATCCTTCCTCCTTCTACTACTTCCCATTCCACCAGACACATGGCTGTTCTTACTGGTTGACCCTCTGCCTATATATATATATATATGAACAAGCCTGAATGGTCGAGTGTTATCATATATATATATATATATATATATATATATATATATAATATATATTATATATATATCTATAGAAATATATATAATATATATATATATTATATATATATATATATATATATATATATATCATAATATATATATGTGTATGTGTGTTATTGTGTTAAAAATTTCGCTTCGGGTTCACCATTTATTTATTTTCATGTTCTCTTGTTATTCCTCTTTGGTTTCACCCTCACTTACCATAAGACTTCAATGTCATCCTTTCCCTTATTTTGCCACGCCTCCTCTTCCATGCTGCTCCATCTCCTCGTCCTCTTCCATCTTCTTGGAATTGTTGTGGTGGTTGGTGGTCTTGAAGGTTCCAGCGCATCTTCCAGAATTGGCAGCAGGCAATGAGCTGGAAATGTGGAGAGAAAGAGAGGGTGAGTGGAGGGGAGGGGGAGGGGGGAGGGGAAGGATTAGGGGAGAGGCGGGAGGGTTCAATAAATGGGGGGACGAGGAAAGTACTGATGCAGGAAGGGAGAAATGGTTGAAAAAAGTGAGTAGAAGAGGGAATGGGAGAAGAAAGGCAAAGGAGACCTCAATGGTAGTAGCAGGAAAAGTGGAAGGAGGAGGAGAAGGAATATGGAGTGGAGAGGAGGAGAAGAATGTCTCTGGAGTCTGCTGAGTCTGCCGTTCGAACTCGCGGTGGAGAAAATTAGTTCATGTCTCTGGCTTTCGTAGCACAATGGTCTACGTCCTCGGACCACAATCCCCCCCCCCCCCCCCCTCCTCTGGTACCTGGTTCAATCCACAGGCAGGGCTGAAAGGATTTTTGCATGTTTCCTGATGCGGCTTTTCACCTGGCAACTGCTGGGTTGCATCGGGACAGGGTAGGCACCCCAGGCACCCTCTAGTAGCCTAGGGTGCACTTCGAGAAGCCTAAGTGCTAAGTCTTCTTGTCCCTGACTTCGGAACTTTAGTTGTGGGTAATATTATGTAATCCGTTGTTCATTGTTGCACGGCAAGGTTAGGTAATAATTAGTAGGTCATTACTAATTATTACCTAACCTAGATTGAGGTTGATTATTACCAACGTAGATTGAGGTTGCTAATAGGAAATCACCTGCATGGGGAGCTGCCACAGCTCTGGCACTTGCAAGGGATATTTGAGATAAGGATTTAGGACATCCCACTAAGTAAGCCTAAGGGATTATCTCGTGGCATGGATCGATATATTTGGATTGTATGTATTGTTGACTTATCTTTAGTTATCTATTATGGTTTATCGTTATTTCTCACACTATGATGTTCGTTTCTCCTCTGCTTCCTCTTTTCTAACTTTTGGCCTCTATTCTAATCTCTTGTACTGACGAGCTTCACTTTCATCACCTCTCGCAGCCACCTCTGCAAGGAACGCCACGGTCGGTTCACAGTCATCCCTCACTTCCAAGGGGGACTTCGAGGCTAACTTTTCTTCTTGTCCAATTCGGTCACGTGAAAATGAATCCAGTTTATTATTTTCCCCTAGTGCGTGTAGGTCTGTTGATCAGCCGGCTTAAGAGTGTGTGTAATTACCTAAGTGTAGTTACAGGATGAGAGCTACGCTCGTGGTGTCCCGTCTTCCCAGCACTCTTTGTCATATAACGCTTTGAAACTACTGACGGTCTTGGCCTCCACCACCTTCTCACCTAACTTGTTCCAACCGTCTACCACTCTGTTTGCGAAAGTGAATTTTCTTATATTTCTTCGGCATCTGTGTTTAGCTAGTTTAAATCTGTGACCTCTTGTTTTGAAGTCCAGGTCCAGGAACTCAGGTGTGTTGTGGTGTGTGTGTGTGTGTGTGTGTGTGTGTGTGTGTGTGGGGTGTGTGTGTGTGTGTAGTGTTATCACTGGGTGAATGGTCACAATGGAGAGTTAAGACATATATCTGTAGCAATAGTTTCCATAAAACCGGAATTCTTAAATGGTAACGCGCATGTACAGGTAACTTGCGGTAACATATTGTCTGGTTCGTCGGAAGGCGTGAAACAAAACATACCGATACCGGGAAGACGTAGACAATGAGGCGGAGTGGCTCTTTAACACGTCGTGTAGGTCATCTTATTCCTGGTCGTGGGGTCGAGGTGGTCTCTCTCAGCGTCTCTCGCCATCCAGTCTTCCTCAGCACTTTAGCGGGTCTTCACTCCTCTCCTCAGTCATATTAGTCTACATGGATGCTATTTTTTCCTTTTTGTATTTCTGTTCAATTTGATTGTGAAATGTACTAATTAACATTTGAGATATAAATATTTATATATAAAGGTGATTTCCAGGACTGACGTATAATGATGAGCGTGTCCTAGGAACAGGGCTACTGAATGCTGGCAACGAAGAGCAGGAATTGAGATCATTATTCCACTCAAATCCTGGAAATCTTAAAATAACCGGCAAATTGGTCTTGGAAAACAGCAATTATCATCCCAGATGTTCTGGAAAAGTGAAAAATTTCAGGAACCGATTCCAGTAAAGTCGATTTTATACTCAACCGTGATATTCCAGGCAGTTATATGTAGGTGCTGGAATACGTCCCATACTTTATGGTATTCCTGGTGGAATACCAGTCTGGTGGACCAAACTCTCACAAGTCGAGCCTGGCCTCGGGCCGGGCTTGGGGAGTAGAAGAACTCCCAGAACCCCATCAACCAGGTATCAAGCAGGTAATCCGGTTACCGTTATAACTTAGTTTGGTGACATAGGGAGCGGCCCCCCCTTCTAGGGGGCACCTCCTCCCTTCTTTTTTTTTGGGGGGGGGGGGAGGAGGTGCTGGAGTGTTTGTGTGCGTTAAGAACAGCCCTTCCTCCTGTTCTGGTAGTACTTATAGTAACAATGAGGACCATAGTATATATACCGACTTGCCACGAAATAAAAAGTAGAAATCTGAAGTATTGAGTTGGACAAACCGGACAAGTCATTTTTACTTGTGTTGCTTTGACAAACTAAACTAGCCTTTACAGATATCCAGGGGCCAGATTCACGAAAGCACTTACGCAAGCACTTACGAACGTGTACATCTTTACTCAATCTTTGACGGCTTTGGATACATTTATTAAACAGTTTCCAAGCATGAAAACTTCCCAATGAACTGTTGTTATTGTTATAAACAGCCTCCTGGTGCTTCGGAGCTCATTAACTGTTTAATAATTGTAAACAAAGCCGCCAAAGATTGAGAAAAGATGTACAGGTTCGTAAGTGCTTTCGTGAATCTGGCCCCAGGTGGTTTGAGATGGGATTTAGTGTCTCGTGGTAATCACCTTGTCCCGAGGATAAGCAAGATAAAGGAGGACAAGTAACATAAGGAGATAGGATAGAGAAGGATGTAAGAATAAGGAAGATGAGAGAACATTTAGCAGAAGAAATTTATGTAAAACAAAATTAAAATAGACTAATTCAAGTCAGTTGCTTTAAGGAAATTAAATTATTTGCCTCAAGGTAAATAAGTACAATCACGTTATAAAGTTAATTGAAGATACTTTTGTTTCTAAAGGGAGAAAACGGACTACAAAAGTAAAGATTAAAAGTGTAAAGTAGAACATTTACTTTATGAGAATTACACGTGGACGATACTTTTGACGTGGACGAACTTTGAATTCCCAGGAATGAAATGTTTTTTGGCACGATAATTAAAGATAAAACTCGCCTCAATGGACATTGAGCAGTCGTTAATTCTGGGATATTAAATAACCCAAAAATGATTGGCGTTATAATATGAAGGAGTTATGATTACTGGGGAGGCGGCTTGTCCGGAAATCTAATTACAACCTAGACAAAAATTTATCTTTGTCATTGCTTGAGTGTGTTTCCGTCCAGATTGGCAGAGCCTTATGCTCCCTTCGTCTCTTCATTCTTCTTCATTCTCTTCCATCCCTCTCTTCCTTCTCTCCTCCCCTCTCCACCCCCCCCTCCACCTCTCCTCTCCACAGTGTGGAAGAGAGGAAATCGGTGTGACATTTCAGGTGTGCAAGAGGATGCCAGAATGGCTCTTATTTCCTCTTGTTGCTGTAAAGGCTCCACCACCAGCAGCAGCGGCGGTGTGCTCCGCCCGGGCACTCTGGCATCACAGAGATATATATGTCTACTGAAAACTCAGCGGGGGGATGGAAATAGCCTCGGCTACCATCCTCTTTTGTCCGGTCGTGTTGGTCGAGTGGTTAAGGGATCCCGTACGCCAGCAGAGTGCTCCTGGCAGTATGGGTTCGAGTCACTTCTGGGGGTGTGAGTTTTCAGTTGCATATAGTCCTGGGGACAATTCAGGCTTGTTCGCATGTCTGTGTATGTGGGGGCGGGGGACTCTACTCCCTACATCTTCTCCCACCGTGCGAGGGTGGGGGTGGGGGGAGATATACCCACTCACCCTCAATACTCGCGAGAAGCTAAAAGGAAAGGCGTATGTACTTAAATATGTTCAGAAATTTCTCTAAGAATAAAACATATATTTTTAATTTAAGAATTCAAGTGAAGTTTGATATGATCGTGAGAGCCTTCAAGATGAGGAGGACTGTTATTACTCTTCTTTGGCTCGCAAGCATTCTTCCCTCCTCCTCCTCCTCCCGTCTTTACCCTTCCTCCTCATTACTTTTGATTGTTAATGCGAACACTTTCTTCAGGAGAGTGGATGGAGGCAAATTGAATAAAACGTGGAAATAGGATGAGGAGAACAGCGACTTAAAGCGTGGGTGGGAGATGAGGACAGGGACAAGGAGAGCTCAGTTTACGAAAAGTTGAAAAATGGGAGACAGACAAGGGGATGGGGAGTGGGATGGGATGATGGCAGAAACGGAGGAGAGGAAGTAGAACTGGTGAGTGAAGAAATAGACGGATAAATTATTGTTTTTACCTCTTGAGCAGTTGATGGATGGACGTGTCCTTGAGAGAGAGAGAGAGAGAGAGAGAGAGAGAGAGAGAGAGAGAGAAGAATGGGTAACTGGTAGGAGGAGTCACAGTAGAATACATCAAGAAAAAGTGTGATTTTGTAATTACTCTCATATGTAAATAGAACCAAAACCTCCAGGCTAATGGTTCACTACACCGCCTTTAATAACTATTAGTGCAATGAGACCCCCAGACTATTATAGGCATACAGGGACCCAGAGAACTGGAGTATGGAGAACTTACCTGTGCTCTCTGGAAGCACAGGTGTGTGTGTACACTCTCTCTGGACCCCAAGGCCTCTTCCCTCGTCCTCCTCCCCACACACACACACACACACACACACACACACACACACACACACACACACACACACACACACACACACACACACACACACTTACCATACAAAGTGTGAGAGCTTGGACCGGCGTGTTGTGGAGCCAGCCACAAGGGTAATATTTTAGCCTGGTAAAGTTGATGGACCCAGCCCCTGCACCGCCTGCCTGTCCGGAGCGGGAATTAGTGAGAATTTGGAGAGAAAGAGAGAGAGAGAGCCAGTATGCGAGGAGAGGCATGAGCGAGATGAGGAGAAGCACAGACAAACTATTAAGACAGCGATTAACAAACGGCCCGTTTACACTGTGCTATCAGGATCCCTAGCACTGAAATACCACTAGTGGATATCCCCCGATAACACACGGAAAAGATTGGGGCTATCTGCCGACGGGTCGAGTGACACGCACGCACACCTCCCCCTTTCTCACCACACACACACACACACACACACACACACACACACACACACACACACACACACAATTAGAACACACTAAGCAGTGAAGTGGTGGAGGCAGATTTCCATAGACAGCTTTAAATGTAGATATGCCACAACACAATAGTCTCTGGAAGCTGTGTACGAGTCGATCAAGAGTTGAGAGGCGGGACCCAAGAGCCGTGGCTCGTCCCCCACGAATACAACTAGGTGGGTGAGTACACACCCACAAAGTTGGTAATTATATTGACTCATAATATTATAGCATTAATGATCATTAGAAATTAAATAGTATGGAAATTTGACTTTTAAGATTTAGGAGTGTAGGAAAAAAAAAAGAGGAAATTTTGTTATAGTGTAGATAGGTTTGGGACGGGTTAGGGGATAGGTTTGGGACGGGTGAGGGGCTAGGTAAGAACACACATCAGGAGGACAGATGAGGATACCAGTGAGAGGACGTTAAGTGAGAGAAAGCGGTAAATGGAGAAAGAGATGTTTGTATGTCTATAGAAAGGAGAGGTGAACAACCGCAAAGCACTTAGATTATAAGTGCTTTTGCGGTTGTCTAAAAACACTGATACTCATAAGTATTTTTAGACCACCGCAGTTTGTCTGTCTTTCCTCATACACTGTCTGTGTAACACTATACAATAAAGACTGCTAATGGAATCCTACTACCATAAGGCCATGATGAAAAAGCAGGAAGTGCAGAAACTAGAGAAGATAATAAACTTACGATAACATCAACAGAAGCTTATTCATAGTCCTTGCAAGAAATTGAATACACAGTTTACTGATTAAACATTCTCCTAAATCCCCAGCAGGCTGTCTTATTTAATTCCTTGCAAGGACTGTGAATATGTTTACATCAATCAGACGGGAAAAATCATTCGACCTTCTTGCACCGCACAGATATTCTATCAGAATTGGACATCAATTGGAAGTTATCTATCATCAAAGCTAAGGATAAGAAGAGAACAAGTGACGATGACTGTGGTTGGGAGAGAGGACATGGTCCTTCACCCAGCCAGGGAGAACTAACCTTATATATCTCTGACGACAAATACTTAACCAAAGTGACAATGTATGGTATAATAGTGTGGAAAATGATGGAGCAGTCTTGTCAGTTCCTAGGAACAATGTCTGGAGAGTAAATGGCTTCTACACGTGCAAAAAGTCTTATAAATAAATTTGATGCACTGTGTGTAGGCACTGAGGCTGAGAATCGACTCCATACATCATGGGATATCAGTGAGATATGAGGAAGAGAAGGCATAGTTGAAGGGGAATTATATCGCCCAGGATATCATCTTTCAGAATGGACAGAGGAACAATAGCAAGTGGCGTCAAGCTGTTTGTAAATGAGGACTTGAATGCGACCATCAAGGAGACATTAAACACCATAGGATCCTCAGTCTGTATGATACAGTATACTAGCACAAGATGGTAGCAGACTAACAGTTGGGAGCGCTACAGAGCAGACCCAGCAACAGCAGAGGAAGTTACCGATCTGTATAATGTGACGAATGTAGCAGCGACACCTCAGGCCCTTATAATGGGGGACTTTAATCATGAGACAAAAGATTGGGGTGAATGTAACATCACCTGCAGAAGAAGGAACAATTTATTGATCTGGTCAGGACACCTCTCTCACACAGCATGTGACAGAGCCTCCCGAGGGAACAGCATTCTAGATCTTGTGCTAACGTCAGACGAGAAGCATGATCGATCAGACACAGGTGGGGGAGAAACTCGCCCCTTTATGCAATCACAATATTCTAAGATGGACTACAATTATGGAACCCTTGTAAAGATCTAGAATGATGACTCTCTAGACTGCCCTCGAGAGGAGACTGAAGGAATGAGAGAGGAATTGCAAAACATCTCCTTGTGGGAAATAACTGTAGATCAAAGCNTGAAGCTGGTGTCTGGTTCTTGAAGCTGGGGGTCTGGTCTTGACGCTGGGGGTCTGGTTCTTGAAGCTGGGGGTCTGGTTCTTGAAGCTGGTGTCTGGTTCTTGAATCTGGTGTCTGATTCTTGAAGCTGGTGTCTGGTTCTTGAAGCTGGTGTCTGGTTCTTGAAGCTGGTGTCTGGTTCTTGAAGCTGGTGTCTGGTTCTTGAAGCTGGTGTCTGATTCTTGAAGCTGGTGTCTGGTTCTTGAAGCTGGTGTCTGATTCTTGAAGCGGGGGGTCTGGTTCTTGAAGCTGGGGGTCTGGTTCTTGAAGCTGGGGGTCTGGTTCTTGAAGCTGGTGTCTGGTTCTTGAAGCTGGTGTCTGGTTCTTGAAGCTGGTGTCTGGTTCTTGAAGCTGGAGGTCTGGTTCTTGAAGCTGGAGGTCTGATTCTTGAAGCTGGCGTCTGATTCTTGAAGCTGGTGTCTGGTTCTTGAAGCTGGTGTCTGGTTCTTGAAGCTGGTGTCTGGTTCTTGAAGCTGGTGTCCGGTTTTTGAAGCTGGTGTCTGGTTCTTGAAGCTGGAGGTCTGAGTCTTGAAGCTGGAGGTCTGAGTCTTGAAGCTGGCGTCTTGTTCTTGAAGGTGGTTGTTCAGTAGTGACGTAATCACCACGTGCTCATCTTGCCAGTAACTACCCACCTTAACAACGCTCTTAGACTCTCGTTACCTATGTGCTGGATCGTTAGCTACTGGAGAAGACCTCTTCCACCCACCTCCGTCAGTCCTACCAACCTGCCTCGCTTCCAGTTGGCTATTGTGGGAAGCAGTTTGCATGGTGTCCTTCCTCCAATCTGTTTGTCTACCACCCTCATCTTCCTCCTAGATTGTTTATTCAACTTTTCGTGTTTATTTTTCCCATTATTTTGTTTTCTTTTGTTTTTAATTTTTATTTTGGTCATTCGTGAATGGTGTGATATCAAGTTATATTTGAATCTTGTCTCACAAGATGCTGAAGTTGTTATGTCTCGCGTTGCCTCTAGTAGATGGTTAGAGGTGCTTGTCTAGCTCTTGTGGAGGGGTGAGGCAGGTGTAGGGGGGTGAGGCAGGTGTAGGGGGGTGAGGCAGGTGTAGGGGGTGAGGCAGGTCTTGTGGAGGGGTGAGGCAGGTGTAGGGGGGTGAGGCAGGTGTAGGGGGGTGAGGCAGGTGTAGGGGGGTGAGGCAGGTGTAGGAGGTGACGCAGGTGGACGGGGTGACGCAGGTGGAGAGGTGACAGTGTCAGACGGGAGAGGACGGGAGACGGATGACAAGAGGAGGCACGAGAGAAGATGATAAAGGAAGGAGGAGAGGAGGAGGAGGAAAAGATAAGAATGTGATAAGAGAGACGAAGGAGTGAGGATAAGATCCAAGAGGCACATGTGTGAGTTTGTAGCATAGACCATTTAAGGCGGTGTCCAGGGACTGGTTGGCCTTCATGATCTCCAACCCACGTGGGACGGGGCGGCCTCTTCCACCACGCTAGTGGGACGGGACGGCCTCTTCCACCACGCTAGTGGGACGGGGCCGCCTCTTCCACCACGCTAGTGGGACGGGGGCCGCCTCTTCCACCACGCTAGTGGGACGGGGCCGCCTCTTCCACCACGCTAGTGGGACGGGACGGCCTCTGGGACGTGGAGCTGGGATGGGGACTCACATCTCCCCGCGACACAGCCAAGACACAAACCCTTAACTGTCAGTCATTCGGGTTTGACAGCTGCTTAAAAAATAGAAATCTGTTTTTTTTGTGATATTTTGATCTCGCGGTTTAAAATCTAATTAACCTGTTGACGTCACTGGTTCGTTATTTCAATATCTATAATGGGGGCATTTACGGTTTTAATTAAGACGAACCGCGGCTAAATGATGACGCTGGTTCTTATACGATGGCGGTGTGTTGATCTTGTATGCTGGAGCGGGGTATTGTTGTATTTTGTCTCACGTTAAAGAGGCTGGCCTTAGGCACCGCGCCAGGTGTCCCCTCCCCTCTTAGTATGATCTATGTTACGATCATGTCTCCTCTGTACACTGAGGTATATAGCCACGTCCCTATTGCTCGGCTGGGTATCTATAGGCTCCACTTATACTCGCATATACATTAGTCTTCTCCCCCTCTTGTATTCACAGGACTGACCCTGAGTGTGTACAGGACTCTACTTAGGATATACAAGTGACTGACTGGTAATCTTTATCTTTTAATTTACGTGGGACTCGCTTTGAGTGTATACAGGACTCGCCTTGCTTGTATACAGGACTTGTTTAAGTATACACAGGACTCGCCTTGCTTGTATACAGGATTTGTTTAAGTATACACAGGACTCACCTTGCTTGTATACAGGACTTGTTTAAGTATAGACAGGACTCGCCTTGCTTGTATACAGGATTTGTTTAAGTATACACAGGACTCGCCTTGCTTGTATACAGGATTTGTTTAAGTATACACAGGACTCGCCTTGCTTGTATACAGATTTGTTTAAGTATACACAGGACTCGCCTTGCTTGTATACAGGACTTGTTTAAGTATATACAGGACTCGCCTTGCTTGTATACAGGACTTGTTTAAGTATACACAGGACTCGCCTTGCTTGTATACAGGACTTGTTTAAGTATACACAGGACTCGCCTTGCCTGTATACAGGACTTGTTTAAGTATACACAGGACTCGCCTTGCTTGTATACAGGTTTTGTTTAAGTGTACACAGGACTCGCCTTGCTACCCACAGCCCACCTGCCGGTGTCAGGCGGCACCTGGTGGCACGCCAGTGCCAGTAACGGGGACAGGTGTGGGTAGGTGACTTCCCCACCCACACTGGCCCCTCTCTCTTAGCGCTCTTGAGCTAGGGAAATTCCCCTGTGTCTGTGTGTGGGTGTTATGTATGCTCTCTCTCTCTCTCTCTCTCTCTCTCTCTCTCTCTCTCTCTCTCTCTCTCTCTCTCTCTCTCTCTCTCTCTCTCTCTCTCTCTCTCTCCAAGTGGTCCAGGAGAATGAGGAATATAGCGGGAAAGGATGAAGGAGAGAGAGAGTGATAGATGGACCATTCTCATCGCCATTCATCAAAGGCTGGAAGGGCGTGGTCATTGTCGAGGTTGACGGCGGTGATTGAGTCATTGAGAGGGGGGGGGAGGGGGGTGGGGGATGGCATTGTTGGACAGGCACGGCTTGCCGGATGTGGCAGAGGGCCTCCGAACGGAAATTAGACGGGTGGGCGAGAAGGGTAGCGGATATTGTGAGGGCCAATATCAATTTAGACAGGAAAAAAATTATACATACAGATGATAATGACTGAACGAATACGTTTGTATCAAGGACTTAATACCGTATTAAGATATCCGTTGGCAAGCCTGGAGTGTCTTCAGGTGTGGGGCAGAGTCCCAGCGGTAGTTGATATCGTGTCTAGTCGTTAGCTAACAAGCATTAGGTTGTAACCGCCTTGTTGGATGGTCAAATGAACAATTAGCCTGATTTAAAATATTAAAAAATTTTCATTATTCTTGATGAAAGGAGAGTGTATTAGACGCCACAATGTTGACACATGATACAAGAATCTTCCCATAACGATAATACATATTCAAACAATCCTCGTGTATAATACAAGTATTAGGCCTACTTTTACAAGCCACAGTTTAAGCCTTAGAAAAAATATTGCACGCTAGTAGATGACTATCTTGGTTATCTTGAGTTTGCAGTTTGAACCTACGATAGTTATCTTATCCATTATCTTTCTTAAATTTAGGAGCAATGCAATGAGATAGAGTTCTCGAGCTGATCCACCACGGATTCACGATCGAGCGGACAGCACACTGGACTTGTGATCCTGTGGTCCCGGGTTCGATCCCCGGCGCCGGCGAGAAACAATGGGCAGAGTTTCTTTCACCCTATGCCCCCTGTTACCTAGCAGTAAAATAGGTACCTGGGTGTTAGGCAGCTGTCACGGGCTGCTTCCTGGGGGTGGAGGTCTGGTCGAGGACCGGGCCGCGGGGACACTAAAAAGCCCCGAAATCATCTCAAGATAACCTCAAATCATCTCAAGATAACCCCTGGGGATATCAAACTGTTGTGGGTTTTATTGTGCACCTTCGTATCTGAAACTTTGGTTACAGGCTCTATAGCGACAAAACAATTACAGGTGAAGACTGTTTACCTGCATAACATTTTGTTATGCAGGTAATGTTTACCTGTTTACCTACAGCCAGGCACCTGGTGGTGTTCAGTACTGGTTTTGTTCACGTTATGTTCAGTTGATCTGTGCTACACCCTCAAGTTGGGACGTGGGTTTATACACCTTCTTCAGTCCCAGGAAAGAAAGTTGGGTGTAGCTCCCAGTAGGGGAGGGTGTGTGGGTGTAGCCCCTAGTAGGGGAGGGTGTGTGGGTGTAGCCCCCAGTAGGTGTGTGTGTGTGGGTGTAGCTCCCAGTAAGGGAGGGTGTGTGGGTGTAGCCCCAGTAGGGGAGTGTGTGTGGGTGTAGCCCCCAGTAGGTGTGTGTGTGTGGGTGTAGCTCCCAGTAAGGGAGGGTGTGTGTGTGTAGCTCCCAGTAGGTGAGTGTGTGTGGGTGTAGCCCCCAGTAAGGGAGGGTGTGTGGGTGTAGCCCCCAGTAAGGGAGGGTGTGTGGGTGTAGCCCCCAGTAAGGGAGGGTGTGTGGGTGTAGCCCCCAGTAGGTGTGTGTGTGTGGGTGTAGCCCCCAGTAGGTGTGTGTGTGTGGGTGTAGCCCCCAGTAGGTGTGTGTGTGTGGGTGTAGCCCCCAGTAAGGGAGGGTGTGTGGGTGTAGCCCCCAGTAAGGGAGGGTGTGTGGGTGTAGCCCCCAGTAGGTGTGTGTGTGTGGGCTGGTGGTGGTGGTGGAGGCAGGTTCTCTGCCGGTGGAGAACGCGTGGGTTTGCTTGAATGACTTTTCCCAATAGGAAAAGTGAATTGAGGCCATAGAGATATAAACGTGGGTTGACGATTTGTATATTTCTTTATGACCAGTCTCTCTCTCTCTCTCTCTCTCTCTCTCTCTGTCTCTCTGTCTCTCTGTCTCTCTGTCTCTCTGTCTCTCTGTCTCTCTGTCTCTCTCTCTCTCTCTCTCTCTCTCTCATATAACGAATATCAAATTCCAGGAAGTAGCAAGAGGTTGGTTTAAGGAAAGAGAGAGAGAGAGAGAGAGAGAGAGAGAGTAACTAAGAGAAGTGAGAGGGGGGGAAGAGGGAAGGTGAGAGAGCAGACTTGCTCTCTCACCTGTTGGTCTCCATGGAGACCAACAGGCCGCCTGGGAGAGTGGCTGAGTTGGGTGTCAACTCACACTCACACACATCACACTCCCTCGTGTCACTCACGTCAATCTGTAGTGTCTCAAGCTGTGGTGTCACTGCAGTGTGTCATGTAATGTCCTCCTGTAGTGTATCACTGTATTATCTCCCTCTGTAGTTTATCACTGTATTATCTCTGTAGTGTATCACTGTATTATATCTTAGTGTCACTGTGACATCACTCTCCCTCCCCCCCCTGCCACTATAGTGTCACTCTCCAGTATCTCTCCTTCTATAGTGAGTATCAACATTTCTTAGAAGGAGAATTCTTCAGTTCTTGATTCTACCTCAGTTCACATAACCAGTATGGCGGCTTGTCATGTTGGAGAGTGTCCAGTATTGTTACCACTGACGATGGGCATATTATTATTTTATATATAAATATATTATATTATGTTGACCAGACCACACACTAGAAAGTGAAGAGACGACGACGTTTCGGTCCGTCTTGGACCAATCTCAAAATCGACTTGAGAATGGTCCAGGACGGACCGAAATGTCCGTCGTCCCTTTATCTTCTAGTGTGTGGTCTGGTCAACATTTTTCAGCCACGTTATTGTGACTTTTCATATATATATATATATATATATATAATATATATATATATATATATATATATATAGGGGGAGATGTGGGCTCCCATGGTGGGGAGGGTGGGGAGATGTGTGCCCCATGGTGGGGAGGGTGGGGGAGATGTGTGCCCCCATGGTGGGGAGGGTGGGGGAGATGTGTGCCCCCATGGTGGGGAGGGTGGGGAGATGTGTGCTCCCTTGGTGGGGAGGGTGGGGGAGATGTGTGCTCCCATGGTGGGGGAGGGAGGGGAGGATGGAGAGGGGGGGGAG
>WNGS01028583.1:3406500-3420352 GCA_020271785.1 Procambarus virginalis | reverse complement strand
GAGAGAGAGAGAGAGAGAGAGAGAGAGAGAGAGAGAGAGAGAGAGGAGAGAGAGAGAGAGACTAGTTTAAATAGGTCTGCATAGCAATTAATTAAATTACCCCTTAAAGGTGAAACACTGGTAATTACATTCACTTCATGTACAATAACAAGTTAAGTGCCTGTGAAGGTGGATAACTGTTGGCAATGTTTCTTGAAGCGAGGCAGCTGGTAATTAGCCCTCCCCAGCTGACAGTTAAGATTAACAGCCAAGAATACCTTGGCTTTAGGAAGACAGTTTATGATGTTGGCCCTTCCAGAATGGGGCAGTTTTATAGCTCTTAAAATGTCTCTTATTTGGAGCTGGCTTCACCCTCTCACATTGATTCTCTTATCTTGCAACGTTGCTGGACCCCCCCCCCCCTCTCTCTCCTCTCCTACCTATCCCTACCCCTCCCTGTGCATGTCTCATCATTTAGACATGTAACTCGCTCTCCGTGCTTGCGTCCTCACCTACTTCCCACCCTCTGTGCTTGCGTCTCACCTGACAAGGTAGTATTAGAACCAGGTGCTCGCGCCTGCCCGCGACACGCACCCGGGTCTGTGCAATCACCTCACTCACATATACTTAGCTGTCTTGTGTGTTGTGGTGTGTGTGGTGTGTGTGTGTGTGTGGGGGGGGTGTGTGTGTGTGTGTGGTGTGTGTGTGTGTGTGTGTGGGGGCCTCACCTTCCTTATATATATATTACCCCCCCGCTCCTCTCCTCCGCCTCCTCTCATCAAAGCCTCGCTACCACTCAGGTAAATATTGTCCTCATGCTCTCATGTCATTCCAACCTGACCTAAACATTTCTCTCTTCCTCTCTCTCTCTCTCATCTCTCTCTCTCCTACTTGCCTTCTACCTCGCTCGCACACACTCGCTTGCTCTCTTTCGGCGCTCTTCCCACTGCTATCTCCATCTTTCGCTCGCGCTTATCGCTATTCTGATAACACTACACAGGACTAATATGATATCTGCCCTCCCCCCCCCCCTCCCCCCTTCACTTCCCTTCAAGTAATCACCATTACCAAGCAACATAAACCCCCTGGAAGGTTTTATATCAGAGTCTTACACACCATTGCCCTTTTTTAAGAAGAATAAATTAGGCTGGCGATAAAGTCACAGAAAACGAGAAGCGGCCTTGCACGCTGTACCAACCCTTCAAGAACGTCGCATTTTCGATCGTAGGCGTTACATAAGGCCAAATAATTGTCGTACTAGAAAATGGAAGCGGCTGGCGAAAGTGACGTACTACGTCCCGTTTTTGTGTGGGTCCTCTGGTAGGTTGGGAGAGGACACTTTAAATTGACCGTTTTCTTGACGTTGGGAAACTTTAAGAATCTTGTTGTTGTTGATAAAAGATTCGCTACCTGGAACAAGAAGTTCCAAGTAGCACGGGCTATGGTGAGCCCGTAGTGGATGTCTGAACTTTAAGAAGAGTATTGTACCTATATTTGTATTCTTTTCCCTCTTTCGTGTCGGTGTAAAGGTCGACCACGAGGCCAGGTGGAAGCATGGATGAGAGTGGGAATGACATATGATGACAGACGTAACTACGATGAAATGAGGGAGTTCATATCCAGGACTGAGTGGGATACGATGAGAAAGAAAGGTCGCCATGTATAGCGAGGTTAATGGGAGGGTTGAAGCATTACTGCTATGAGAGTAGACACGCACACGGAGGTTACCTTACCTTGAGGTTACTTTGAGGTGCTTCGGGGCTTAGCGTCCCCGCGGCCCGGTCGTCGACCAGGCCTCCTGGTTGCTGGACTGATCAACCAGCTGTTTGACGCGACTGCTCGCCAAACAGCTGGTTGATCAGTCCAGCAACCAGGGCCTGGTCGAGGCCCCACAAACACGTTCATAACAAGTACATTATGTGGGAAACGTTCACGGGGGGGGGGGGGGAAGACTCCTTGCACAATCACACACACTGAGTGAAAAAATAGTTGTATGAATAATACATGTCTCGGGAGGGTGTATACCTAGCTTCTCGGTCTATGTATACTCACAGTTTACGTCACTGGTCCTGGAGAATCTCATATATAAGGGTAAGATTAATTATTCTAACAAGAATCTTACAAGAAGACCGCCAACTTGCTTATGAAGAATTCTCCAGACACTAAGCAAAACGACTTAAGAGGGACTAACGTTGTCAGTGCCTTCACATGCCCACTTGGGGACTGTCAGCCCCAAAGATCTCAGTATATAGGCAAGACAACAACGTCTCTCTAGGCGCTTGACAATGCACAAACAACAGAGCTCCATCAAGGAGCATGTAATCTCCACACACAACCAGATCATCACCAGAGACATCTTGAAAAGCAACACTGAAATAATCGACAGATATAACGACACCAGGAGATTCGACAACAGCGAGGCACTACATATCAAGACGTCCAGACCAGCAATCAACAACTAGCTAACACACAATTACATTCTACCCACTTCAAGGCCCCGAACCAACACAGAGGCGGGATCCAGTGATTCTGCCTAAGGAACATAAGCTGCCCATAGTGATACATTTAATAGCCAATTAATATTATGTCATTCATCTACCTCACCTCTTTACCACCTCACGCAAAGAAAATATAATCCGATGCTAAACACTGTAAACTCGTCTTTGAGAATGTAAAAGTATCTTGCGAAACGCATCCATACGTCAGAGCAAAATAAAGTGTGAAAATGAAATTTGGAGAGTTCATTTTTCAACTTCTCTCGACAGTGAAGAAAAACATTAGAAATATTGACAAGATTCGTGTTAGAATCATTAATCTTTACCCTTTCGGTCATATTCAACAACATATGTTTACAAGAAAGACTGCTACCAATATTATTATTATTATTATTATTATATATATATATATATATATATATATATATATATATATATATATATATATATTATATATATATATAATATATATTAGCATGCTCACTTTTCTTGCTGTATAAATTAGGAAAATGTTCAAACATTAGTCCTCGTCTGGAGTTAATATTCAAATAATAGTAATATAATTACCTTGCTTGTATTTTAATTAACAAAAACACTTTCTCCCTTGTTTTAAATTCATGTCAACACGACCAATATAAGTCACCAGAGAGAGGGAGGCCGGGGTAACAACCACTGTATACCAGAACCTAAGTTGACTCAGGGAGTAATTAAAAACATATATATATATATATATCATGTTGACCAGACCACACACTAGAAGGTGAAAGGACGACGACGTTTCGGTCCGTCCATCGACTTGAGAATTGTCCAGGACGGACCGAAACGTCGTCGTCCCTTCACCTTCTAGTGTGTGGTCTGGTCAACATACTTCACCCACGTTATTGTGACCCATCGCCTGCATATACCATTTACAGCTGCTATTACAACTTAGTTAAGAGGTCAAAGCAACAGTCAAGTGAACAGTGTGTCTGCCACCATATCAGTACCTGATTACTAACGTGTAATTCAATAACAATTCCAAATTCAACAACATAAATTCATTTACCACGAAACTTCTCAACTTATGTGGATTGTCTACTTGGAGTTTCCAAGATCTTCTCACACGAACTCTTCCTACTAAACAGTAAATCCCCCAAGACCTTCCCCACACATGTAGAAATCCCCCAAGACCTTCCCCACACATGTGGAAATTCCCCAAGACCTTCCCCACACATGTGGAAATTCCCCAAGACCTTCCCCACACATGTGGAAATCCTCCAAGACCTTCCCACACATGTGGAAATCCCCCAAGACCTTCCCACACATGTGGAAATCCCCCAAGACCTTCCCCACACATGTGGAAATCCCCCAAGACCTTCCCACACATGTAGAAATCCCCCAAGACCTTCCCCACACATCTAGAAATCCCCCAAGACCTTCCCCACACATGTGGAAATTCCCCAAGACCTTCCCCACACATGTGGAAATTCCCCAAGACCTTCCCCACACATCTAGAAATCCCCAAAATGTTCCCAGCACCAGTGAAAATTCCCAAGGTGTTGTGGAAGCAGGGGGCCCGGGCCGAGAGGGCCACCATCAGCCAACTCCTTTACTGGAGCGGAAATAACAGACCAAAATCACCCAACTAGGGACTCCTCCTCCTCCTCTTGGTCTCCGCATTTCCACATTCGATAAAAATCACTTCAGAATTTTTCAGCGGCTCGGAGGAGATTTAGAATGAGCGGGAGGCAGCTGGCAAGCCTCTCCTCCTCAAACACCAGGCCACTCTCTGCTTCCTCTGCTTGCTTCACAGTGTCTGCCACCCCTGGCAACTCTGCTTGCTTCACAGTCTCTGCCACCCCTGGCAACTCTCTGCTTCCTCTGCTTGCGTCAGTCTTTGCCACCCCCGGCAACTCTGCTTCCTCTGCTTGTATCAGGTATACTCCAGCATGAGACATGATGGAGGTATGTACACTCCAGTATGATATATTGGAGGTATACTCCAGTAAGAAATTTTTAGTTGAAGTATACTCCGTCGTGAGATATACTGGAAGTATACTCCAGCGTGTTATACTGGAAGTATACTCCGTCGTGAGATATACTGGAAGTATACTCCGTCGTGAGATATACTGGAAGTATACTCCGTCGTGAGATATACTGGAAGTATACTCCGTCGTGAGATATACTGGAAGTATACCCCGTCGTGAGATATACTGGAAGTATACTCCGTCGTGAGATATACTGGAAGTATACCCCGTCGTGAGATATACTGGAAGTATACTCCGTCGTGAGATATACTGGAAGTATACCCCGTCGTGAGAGCAGATGCAATACGCTATATATTTCTTCATTAACGACAGGAACACCAGGAGTAATGGTGCACTTAATTGGTGGAGGTGATTAATCCCAGTTAATTAAGACCAGTGCCTCACTGCCTGGCACTCACACTGCTGAGGACCAGTGCCTCACTGCCTGGCACTCCCCCTACTGAGGAACAGTGCCTCACTGCCTGGCACTCCCCCTACTGAGGACCAGTGCCTCACTGGATTAAATTACTACAACAAATCTCTCTCATACTCTCAGAATCTCCTCACCTCTCCCTCACTCCGGTAATGACCCCTCACTTGCTCCTCCCTCAGGGAGGAAGAGGGGTGAGGAAGAACCACACCCAGCATCTTAAGATAACAGGTATCATGTTTTCTAACTCAATCTCTAATATAGGTACAGTGTTCCCCGGCCTGTTTGGCCCTCTTAGCGACACCAAAGTCCAAATTGAATCGCATTAGTGGAATTATATCACCTCAGTTTGTACGATCTGGTTCTTGATAATAATGTAAGCATTTTAAATTATTAGGACAATGCAAGCGTTAAAAAAGATGTAAGACTAATAATCAATTTTTATTTGCAATATGTTGTTAAAGATTCGCTACCTGGAACAAAGTTCCAAGTAGCACGGGCTATGGTGAGCCCGTAAAATTTGCAATAATGGCTATACAACTATTGGCAAACGCTTAAAATGCAAGGGAAAATATTGTTTTTATTTAATCAAGCTGTGAACATTTTCAACAGCTTGAGAAGATGGTACAAGCACTGGAATGAATACATTAACACATTAACCGCGTATCAAAATATTACAATTTTTGTTCCCTGGGTAGAAAGTGTCGTTGTTAATGTCTCTAAAGTATAGAAAATGCCTCCCACTAAGGTCACTTTGGAGTGACCTTAGTGGGAGACAGCTCAGGGGGCGAGGAACTTATGAGGCACTTACGAGGCAATGTGTCACAGCTCTACATAAGGAGTAACCAGCCTTCAGGGACCTTCAAGACATCGCCCCCCCCCCCCCGTATGACCTGCCTCCCAGAAAGGTCACATTAAAGTTTGAGAAAATGACACTCATTTTCTATAATTTGCAGACACATAACACATTCTTCCCAGGAACTAAAAAAAAACTATGTTTCATAGTGTTATTTAAGCGACTCTGAAAATTATCTGACTTTCCGTCTTCTTAAATATTTGGCAAACAAGCAGATAAATTTGTATTTAATGACTGGTGCTGATGAACAAATCCACCAGGGCCGTGACGAAGATTCGAACCTGCGTCCGGGAGCATCCCAGACACTGCCTTAATCGACTGAGCTACGACAGGGTTAAAAGAGTTGAAACCGAAGTTCTACTGAACTTACTGGATCCTGCAGCCTCTCCGAGGCACAAACCAGGCTTTTACACAACTCCCCCCTGTACCCGAGCTATGTCAATAGGCCGTTCTCCCTCTTCACCTTTACATCATCACACTGACTTTTGTTCATTTGATGAACAAAATGAACTCATCACGTTCGTGTGAGCTCGTCCACCGCCTCACTCTCATGTCCTCTCATGCCTCACGACCGCCTAGACATGAGCTACAAGCTAATGACATTTTGACATTAAATATTATACCGCTACAGTTCTAATTGGGACAGAGCCCTGCTGCCCGAGCTGGCTCGACTGGTATCTCTTTTCTGGATGGAGGATTAGGCGTAGAGCGGATGGGTAGATGGATGGATGGTTTAGGAAGCGGGTGGATCAGGGGTCAACGCAGCAGCGAGATAAAAAAAACGGGCTCACCATAGTCCGTGCTACTTGGAATTTTGTTCCAGGTAGCGAATCTTTAACAACAACAACAACAACAACAGCGAGAGTCCCAGTGAAGGCAAAGGAAGTTCCATATAACAAGAAACTTCCCACAGACTATAATATATGAGACACAGCTCTTATAGTCCTGTTCGCATTGAATTTAATAATCCATACATATTCGAAGGTGAGGAAATTATCAGGAGAATGTGCCGAGCCAGAACTCACCAATATAGCACTCACCCAAGTACTTGCACCATTGGGAGATCGAACGCCGAGCGTGCTCGAAGCAAGGTCTTGGCTCTAGCGCCCTTGCCAGGCCTGCGGACCATGAGGCCACGGACCGTGAGGCCACGTACGGAGGTCCACGAGGCTGGACCATGTTGGGTGTCGCCCCACCAACAGTAACTGCACGCGCGTCTCTACACTATTGTTGCCATTATTCACATTATTGTTCATTACAAGAATTATGCGCCCGCCTTATTATTGTAATTATTATATCCCTAAATTAATCACCATAGTTATAAATATACATTATTAATAACCCGGTCGGTCCGAGCAGACAGCACGCTGGACTTGTGGGAGCCGGTCGGCCGAGCGGACAGCACGCTGGACTTGTGATCCTGTGGTCCTGGGTTCGACCCCAGGCGCCGGCGAGAAACATTGGGCAGAGTTTCTTTCACCCTATGCCCCTGTTACCTAGCAGTAAAATAGGTACCTGGGTGTTAGTCAGCTGTCACGGGCTGCTTCCTGGGGGTGGAGGCCTGGTCGATGACCGGGCCGCGGGGACACTAAAAAGGCCCGAAATCATCTCAAGATAACCTCTGAATGAGGTATTACAGTTAAGATCTGTACCGTTAACTACAGGAAGCTACAGCTGTACTTGTCAAAACCGTCACTTGTAATGTGTATTACCTTCACCTGTGGTTCAACACACCGTTGGTAGACACTCTCAAGATTACTTGCTACCTGAGTCATTAGTCGTATGTTCAATTATTGTTATTGCACTTAGAATAATTTGTTCAATTATTAAAGACTGCATAGAAACATTTTGCATGTATATGAATGTTGTTTGGTTGGATGTAACTAACAGTTGCCTCGTATGGAATAATGGCAGCTGTCTAAAACAACCAATAGACCTTCTGTAATTTCCTTAATTCTTTGGTTATTAATTCATTGCCTGTTCTGAGTGGAGTGTTGCTAGCTGTTCTGAGTGAAGTGTTGCTACCTGTTCTGAGTGGAGTGTTGCTACCTGTTCTGAGTAGAGTGTTGCTACCTGTTCTGAGTAGAGTGTTGCTACCTGTTCTGAGTGGAGTGTTGCTACCTGTTCTGAGTAGAGTGTTGCTACCTGTTCTGAGTGGAGTGTCGCTTCCTGTTCTGAGTGGAGTGTTGCTTCCTGTTCTGAGTGGAGTGTTGCTTCCTGTTCTGAGTGGAGTGTTGCTACCTGTTCTGAGTGGAGTGTTGCTACCTGTTCTGAGTGGAGTGTTGCTACCTGTTCTGAGTGGAGTGTTGCTACCTGTTCTGCGTGGAGTGTTGCTACCTGTTCTGCGTGGAGTGTTGCTACCTGTTCTGCGTGGAGTGTTGCTACCTCTGCGTGGAGTGTTGCTACCTGTTCTGAGAGGAGTGTTGCTACCTGTTCTGAGTGGAGTGTTGCTACCTGTTCTGCGTGGAGTGTTGTTACCTGTTCTGAGTGGAGTGTTGCTACCTGTTCTGCGTGGAGTGTTGCTACCTGTTCTGAGTGGAGTGTTGCTTCCTGTTCTGCGAGGCGGCTGGTCACAAAGTGGAGCCATGAATGACCAGCTGATAATTCTGGCGTTTGTGTGGCTGGGAGCGGCATTGTGGAGCTTTATTTAGAAGGTCTGGCGGGTAAAATATTTTAAGGTTGATGTATCAGTAGTGCGTACGCCTGCTGCTGTACAGGTGTCCCCTTGTAAGAGCACTGTTTTAATTACTGCTAAAGAGATGTATGTCAAGCACATCTTGATTCAATTATATACATATATATATAAATATAAAATGGAACATTATAGCTGAGCACTCTGTACATGAAGCGTCCATTATGTATGGGGTGTCCTTTAGTGGGAAATGTTCGGATCGGTGTTCGAATTGTGTTAGTGGAGCCCGCGCTGTTGTTGGGTCGTGGGTCCTGGGTAATATTGTAATGGTATGGGAGGACCCAAGGGACTTCCACCAACCACACCAGGACCCAAGGGAGCCCCACCAACCACACCAGGACCCAAGGGAGCCCCACCAACCACACCAGGACCCAAGGGAGCCCCACCAACCACACCAGGACCCAAGGGAGCCCTCACCAACCACACCAGGACCCAAGGGAGCACCACCAACCACACCAGGACCCAAGGGAGCACCACCAACCACACCAGGACCCAAGGGAGCACCACCAACCACACCAGGACCCAAGGGAGCCCTCACCAACCACACCAGGACCCAAGGGAGTCCCACCAACCACACCAGGACCCAAGGGAGTCCCACCAACCACACCAGGACCCAAGGGAGTCCCACCAACCACACCAGGACCCAAGGGAGCACCACCAACCACACCAGGACCCAAGGGACTTCCACCAACCACATCAGGACCCAAGGGAGCCCCCACCAACCACACCAGGACCCAAGGGAGCCCCACCAACCACACCAGGACCCAAGGGACTTCCGCCAACCACACCAGGACCCAAGGGAGTCCCACCAACCACACCAGGACCCAAGGGACTTCCACCAACCACACCAGGACCCAAGGGAGCCCCACCAACCACACCAGGACCCAAGGGACTTCCACCAACCACACCAGGACCCAAGGGAGCCCCACCAACCACACCAGGACCCAAGGGACTTCCACCAACCACACCAGGACCCAAGGGAGCCCTCACCAACCACACCAGGACCCAAGGGAGCCCCACCAACCACACCAGGACCCAAGGGACTTCCGCCAACCACACCAGGACCCAAGGGACTTCCGCCAACCACACCAGGACCCAAGGGACTTCCGCCAACCACACCAGGACCCAAGGGAGCCCCCACCAACCACACCAGGACCCAAGGGAGCCCCACCAACCACACCAGGACCCAAGGGAGCCCCACCAACCACACCAGGACCCAAGGGACTTCCACCAACCACACCAGGACCCAAGGGAGCCCCACCAACCACACCAGGACCCAAGGGACTTCCACCAACCACACCAGGACCCAAGGGAGTCCCACCAACCACACCAGGACCCAAGGGACTTCCACCAACCACACCAGGACCCAAGGAGCACCACCAACCACACCAGGACCCAAGGGACTTCCACCAACCACACCAGGACCCAAGGGAGTCCCACCAACCACACCAAGACCCAAGGGACTTCCGCCAACCACACCAGGACCCAAGGGACTTCCGCCAACCACACCAGGACCCAAGGGAGCCCCACCAACCACACCAGGACCCAAGGGAGCACCACCAACCACACCAGGACCCAAGGGAGCCCCCACCAACCACACCAGGACCCAAGGGAGCCCCCACCAACCACACCAGGACCCAAGGGAGTCCCCACCAACCACACCAGGACCCAAGGGAGCCCCGCCAACCACACCAGGACCCAAGGGAGCCCCACCAACCACACCAGGACCCAAGGGAGCACCACCAACCACACCAGGACCCAAGGGAGCCCCCACCAACCACACCAGGACCCAAGGGAGCCCCACCAACCACACCAGGACCCAAGGGACTTCCGCCAACCACACCAGGACCCAAGGGACTTCCGCCAACCACACCAGGACCCAAGGAGCCCCCACCAACCACACCAGGACCCAAGGGAGCCCCCACCAACCACACCAGGACCCAAGGGAGCCCCCACCAACCACACCAGGACCCAAGGACCCCCACCAACCACACCAGGACCCAAGGGAGCCCCCACCAACCACACCAGGACCCAAGGGAGCCCCACCAACCACACCAGGACCCAAGGGAGCCCCCACCAACCACACCAGGACCCAAGGAAGCCCCACCAACCACACCAGGACCCAAGGGAGCCCCCACCAACCACACCAGGACCCAAGGGAGCCCCACCAACCACACCAGGACCCAAGGGAGCCCCCACCAACCACACCAGGACCCAAGGAGCCCCCACCAACCACACCAGGACCCAAGGAAGCCCCACCAACCACACCAGGACCCAAGGGAGCCCCCACCAACCACACCAGGACCCAAGGGAGCACCACCAACCACACCAGGACCTGAGAAAGATCATTTTAGTCCAGACCTGTATATAGCGAGATCACTCAACACAGCGAAGCATGCAATAATTATTTATGACAAAACGTAATAACTCTAACTCACACAGCGAAGCAGTACGAGGTTGTGTATAACATTAATAACCTCGGGTTGAGAAGTTCCCAAGCTCATAAACTTTTTAGTAAATGTAAACCAAGCCGTCGTGTCTGAGGAAAGATGTACAGGTTTCGAGAGTAGTGTAAATTAATGCTTGGTAAGCCTGGTCGGAAACAGTTCACCGGCGAATCATAGAAAACGGGCAACAAAACAAAGAATATTTTGTTACCGAAAATTTAAATGATAAACTAACATAAAAGTGTGTTAAACTCTCGCCGGATTTACTATGTCCCGCCCAAGTAATCTGAATAGAGGTTCCACAGGTCGCCCTCCCAAGACTAAACACTTGCTCCAAGGCCCAGACGACCCTTTGAGGTGATCGTAAAATCTCTTCAAGGAGTCGAAGGACCTATTTTAGTGGGACCAGAAGTTCTCGTGAGAAAGGTGTGTGTGTTCGCAGCTACTGTGGTAACGCTCCCAGTCTCTGCCTAGTGGTATCGTTCTCTCTCTCTCTCTCTCTCTCTCTCTCTCTCTCTCTCTCTCTCTCTCCTCTCTTTCCCTCTCCCTCTCTCCATTTATTGTTTCACTCTTAATTTAACGCAAGGCGACCAAAACATGACATCTTATTAAAGATACTGACCTCGCCTGACCTTCAAATGACCTTTTGTCGGCAGAGGGCGCCTACCAGTCTCTCTCTATTAATGGAACTTCCATATTTCACCCCAAAATGTGCTTTAGGTCCACTAAACGCGTTCATATTGTGCGTGAGGTTACATGCGTCCGCAAAGTAATGCCGTGAGCAGCACACATCTGCACTAGAAAGCGAACGCATATCTCAGGGAAACAGTAGCAGAGTTCGATATACAAGAAAATTGTTCGAGGGCGCAAGTTGGTACGCTTATATTAAGATATATCGCACTCAGCGGATGCTTGCTATATTGTTAGACAAGCGGGCCTCTTGGGCTTCGGCTCGTCCAAGCATCAACCACCGCCCAAGGATGAATTCATCAATTTTCATATAATTTGCAACATATTTTGCGCAGGCGGGTCGAGGACCGGGCCGCGGGGACGTTTGAGTCCCGAAATCATTGCTGGGTAAATCCAAAATCTGTTTTTTTTTTCTCATAAATTACTATTAGTTATATTAAAATTTGATGTATAATAGACCTAGGTTAGATGGCTTGGTGTGTTGGTAATTACTGGAATATGAACTACGAACGCAAGCATTTACACTGAGATTCGATCAGAGGATGTCAGTGAAGCACTGTTCGAAAAAATTTCGAACTTCATCAGTAGTAAATCGTGTTAAGCATCTTGTGTCAGAAGAAGGGAAAGAAGAGGTTGAAGTTTCCGTCTCGGGTCCCCAACAAGTCAGCTGCTGTCAGCGACGCTGTCACGCGTTTCTCTGACTTTAATGTGACAGAAGCCGTCGTCTGCCCCGGACGGTCGGCTGACAACAAGGGTAAAAAGTATGGTAACTCTGCCTCACAGATATACAAACCCTCAATTTGGTTAGATTTATCTTTCTCGCGGGTTAAGAAATTGTCGGGAAAAAATTAGGTTTTCTTCATATATATATATATATATATATATATATATATATATAATATATATATATATATATATATATATATAGGAGAGAGAGAGAGAGAGAGAGAGAGAGGAGAGAGAGAGATAGAGAGAGAGAGAGAAGAGGAGAGAGAGGAGAGAGAGAGAGCCTTCTCTATTCCTTCCTGCTTTTTCTGTTCCCATCTTTTCCATCTTTATGCCCTTTAGCCATCAACATCTATATGGTTTTCTCAACCCCCCCCCCCCTCAATTCCTTCCTACATTATTATTTTGCCTAACTAATCCCCTCACCCCCCTACCTTCCTATTCCATATATATCCCTTCCCTTTCATCTTCCTAATTTACCCTACCGTATTTTTTTACCCTCAACTTCCTCTACCTTTTCCTTACCCTATTCCGTTTTGCCTTTCGCGCTCTCCTCTCTCTCTCCATAACCCCTTCCTTCCTTCCCTCTCCCCACCCCCCATTCCACAATTGGAATACAAACACGCGTGTGGCTGTCCGGTCCGAGGAGAGGCAGATTTAGGCCGGTTACTACAGACGGGTTCCGGATAAAGAACGCGTGAATACCCGTCCGTGTCCGGTTAGGGCCATATCGGTCGGCACCGGGGGGCGTTGCATCCGACCACAACACTATAGAGAGTCTCCTGGTGGCGGGTCAGGGCGGAGGGGCTTGGGGGAGGAAGGTCAGTATGTCATATTGGGCATCTGACACACACGCCATAGTGACAGTATTGGGGGCAGCATCACTCATCCTGTGAGTGGGACACAACCGCCATAGTGACAGTATTGGGCAGCGATTCACTCATCCTGTGAGTGAACACCCGCCCAATGGACAGTATTGGGCAGCACATCGACTGTGAGTGGACACACCGCCATAGTGACAGCATTGGGCAGGGCACATCATCCTGTGAGTGGCAACACCGCCATAGTGACAGTATTGGGCAGGTCCATCCTGTGACCACCCCTGTACAGTTGCCTCCTGTGAGTGGACACACCGCCATAGTGACAGTATTGGCAGCGTCCACTCATCCTGTGATTGACACCCCATATGAAGTATTGGGCACGCCACTCATTTGAGTGGACACACCGCCATAGTGACAGTATTGGGCAGCGCCACTCATCCTGTGAGTGGACACACCGCCATAGTGACAGTATTGGGCAGCGTCACTCATCTGTGAGTGGACACACCGCCATAGTGACAGTATTGGCAGCGTCCACTCATCCTGTGAGTGGCCAAACTCATAGTGAGCATGTATTGGGCAGCGCCACTCATCCTGTTGAAGTGGACACACCGCCATAGTGACAGTATTGGGCAGCGTCCACTCCCCTGTGAGTGGACACAACCGCCATAGTGACAGATTGGGCAGCGCCACTCATCCTGTGGAGTGGACAC
>WNGS01028583.1:3311180-3355463 GCA_020271785.1 Procambarus virginalis | reverse complement strand
ATTAACATGGTTTCAATATCACAAATAAATACCGGTATACATTAGCAAGCTATCTCTGTCCTTTTGAATAAAGTAATAATTAAGACTGTCGGTACAATTCATTTGAAAATATAATAAGGCCCAAATAATAATTTCACAAGAAAACATCGAGGCTGTAGGATAGGATTGAACTCATTCTCCAGTGGGCATTTTTGATTCCTTTAACATTGGTCTGACATCGTCCACTGATGACGGTTTATATTCAAACAACCAAAAAGGCTCACTCGGCCCTGGATTCCCAAGGTAAATGCAACCAACAGAATCCCGGGTAGGAGTTCACTCCTATCACATGGCAACAATATTTTCTCACAGATCCATCATGTTCTTGTGACGTCATTGTACAGTTTCATTAATGTCAGGTTGATATCATCACTGTCTAGATGTCTATTTCACCTTAAGTCTTTTGCTACTACAGCATTTAGTAAGGCAACACAACCTGCCCAAAAATGGAGTTGCTATATTTCTTTCAATAGGAAACTACACACAGCACAATCTTCCGTAATTTCCACCAATTTCTTCCTATGAGTATTGATCCTTCATATATATTACTTCTCATTCAACCTTGCTTTCACTCATCTTTTTTTAATATATAAATGATCCCTGTATGGCATTTCTTTTTCATTATCATTCTTGGGCAGCCAATTTAAGTGCCTCTCTCAACAACCACTCTAAAACCATTTTTATTTGTAATATATATACTCAATTTGATTTCTATTTTCTCACTCATTTTCTTATTATATCCTCACCTATTTTCATTTCGGTGTCTTCATCCATTTTCTATTTTATGTCCTCCCCATTTTCTTTTTGTTTTCTTCATCCATATTATTTGTTATGTCATCACACATTCTTTTTTATGTCCTTTGTCATTGCTGCAGGTTTCTCTTCACATTCACAATGGGATGGCATATTCAGATTATTTTCTAGGTACAGTACCATATTATTTTATATTATATATCACAAGAGTTCTTACATTCTTGTAAAGCCACCAGCACGCATAGCATTTAGGGAAAATCCGGCTCCCTAATTCAAAATTTTCCCCAGGATACGGCCCAGCCATATCGTTTAACAACCAGGTACCCATTCACTGCTTGGTAAACAGAGGCTACAGTTAAGGATACCAGTATACATTCCAGTCAATCCTTCTCTGACTTGCCAAGCGCCGGGTGAGTGCTTTACTACTGTGCCACAGGGACTGCTGAATTGATTGAAACAACGGGACTGTTGTTGAGCAAGAGTGTAATTATATGCATAAATACGTTCAAAAGCAATATTTTAACATTTTCCTGATGATTTCTAAAACTTCAGAATAAGCAACAAATAAATCACACATGTTTTACATTGCTGTCACAGAAATGTGTGAAGAGACTGAACCTTGTCTTTCCATAATGTACATACAGTACACAGGCAGCAAAATAATGCTAAAATCATCAAAATACATAAAAAATATATTCATGAAGAAACTTGGTGAATATTAGCAAATCAACAATGAAGAATAGTACTGTAATTAGTTTGAGAATGTGTCCATGTAATCTTCTAAATTATATTTTTATATGATTGCAACCTTTAAAATAACGTATTTTCACTTGAAACATAGAACAGTACTGTAGTTTATCATGTCCACTCAAAGTCTAATACCGTAGCCTATTTCAATTCCTTGCATTTCTCATATGTTTTGGCTCAAATTCAAATAGAAATTTTCTTTATTTAAGATACCCAAAACACTGTGTGTGCTAGTGACTTTACAAAAATGTAAAATCAACATCATTTCTATGTACTCTCTTAACCCCCAATGTACCTTCTTGTATATAAATAAATAAATAAATAAATAAATAAATAAATATTAAAAAAAAAAAAATCCTTCCAAGTGGATATCCAAACGTCTCACTTAATTGTCTCTCCAACTCAGTCGTCTCGGGTGTGTGTGTGCATCTTAGCAGGAAAACTCTCACATGGTGATGCATCACAAGATGTTCGTCAGTTTACAGTCCAACTGACCTTCACACTATTTCTTCTAAAACTGACACTTTACTGAAAACTTTCTAAAACTGAGTTGACACTTTTCATACCCACAAAACCAAGAGTACTTAAAGCAACTCCCTTCACTACTCCGGTGTTATCAGTTATTATGATTTACCTTCTAAGAAACCCACACAAAATACACATGTTAGTTACATATTACTAACAGAAAACAAAAAAAAGTATAGCAAACAGCAATTTTAATTGCTAACTGATGTGAGTTACTATACATATTTAATTTTAGTCTTTTAATGTATTAATGATTTATTACACTAGTTACAATTACTTAAATAAAAAACTACTATCATTGTTACTAAATCTTGTATATAATGGGAAAATGTACATTCATAAAGCATACACAGTAGTACATGCCATGAATTCAACTTAAACCACTGATGATGTATTACATGTATACAGTATACAGTATTGTAAAGAGTGCTAAACTTCACATAAAGACACACGTACCTGTTTCTCACAGAATCATATCCACAGAAGTGAAGATGACACTCTTTCACATACAGAATTTCTAGAGGGGGGGCCGAACAGTGGCTCTCTGTTACTAGATGCACTGAGACAGCTCCACACATGCAGGTCATATCAGCCCTAGGAGTCCTTAATAGCCTACCAGAGATCAGAGGCCAAAATCTGGCCCCCAAACAAAGGCACAGGGTGCATGGGAATCCTCATCACTCTCACTGAAGAAACAAAACCCCAGAAAGGAAGTGAAGCAAAACAGACAACCTGAGTGTTGGTGTTGGAGAGGCACAGTTTCATAAGTTGTCTCTTATTTTCTCACCCCAGTCCTACACATTCACCGCCTGAGCCAACTCCGTCTCTCGATAGGGTGTTGGTTTTCTTTTGTTTTTTCAGTTCTTTTCTAAGTGCTATATAGTCATAATTGCTTGACACTTTCTCCTGATAATTCCCTTCCCTTTTCAGTTCTTTGTCACCTCTTTGGTCCATGATTACCTTTTCAAAGGTTTGTGTTTGTTGCCCTCTCTTCTTGTTGAAGAATTGGGACACTTCATGCTCTCCTCCAGAAGCAGTGTTTTTGTTCTTTCAGCCCTTGTGGACAGTTTCTTTAACTACAGCCTTCACCTCATTTTCTGGCAAAGAATGAGACAGTT
The DNA here is from genome assembly GCA_020271785.1 of Procambarus virginalis. Lineage (NCBI taxonomy): Eukaryota > Metazoa > Arthropoda > Malacostraca > Decapoda > Cambaridae > Procambarus > Procambarus virginalis. The sequence goes on along the minus strand of WNGS01028583.1, from coordinate 3,352,281 downwards.
GGCTTTCAAAGGGGTTCTTTTGTTTGTCGTGTCTGGTTATGACTGTTCGTCACTACTTGTGCACAACCCAGGCTGCTTTGCATGAGAGGGGAATGTTAATCCAGTGTCCTTGGTCCTCTGTTACAAGGTTTATTTGCATCAGGTTGTCCATGGTATCATCAAATCTAGCTAGCCTGCATCTACCCTCAGGCCCATGATGTTCATAAATTTGCAGCTTTGACTGCTTTAAAAAGAATGTCTAAAATGTTTTGGGCTGATATCGGGACTCAGAGGTTCCGGATGCATATTAAGATCATATTTGGCTCACTACCCAGTCACTGGTGTTCCTGGTCTCTGACGAGCTTGTGTTGCCCTGGGTATGGTTTCCCATCCTGGCATTTTCCCTTGGGGGTTTGTTCTATGCTCTCCCTTTTCTCGGCGAGTCTGGCTTTTCTCATCTTTTCTCTGAGGTTAGCTAAAGGGAGCCACTGTTCAGTCCCTCCAGAAAACCAGAATTGAGAATGTAATGAAATGTATCTTTGTGGTGGCCTCAATGGCTCCCTGAACCCTCCCTCACTACCAGAAGCATTGGTTTGTCTTTCGTAAGGCTTCAGACTGAGGATGTTGACATGGGAACCCAGCAGCTCCAATATGATACTGTCACCTGGCAGTGGCCACCTGTTACTATGGGAAGGGGGGGAGGAGTATACCCTAATTACTGGGTGGATCATTTACCAAGTCATTTGCTGCATGTTTTGCTTAATTTCTGTGAACCTTACAATTATCCTTTTTTTCCCTTCACTTTCTTTTTGGGAGTTTGTTTTTTCATTGAGGATGATCATGAATGCCCTGCTCCATGCACCACTGTAAGGGGGGGCAAGGTTTTGGCCTCTGATGTCCTGTAGGCTACTAAGGACTCCAAGGTCTGCTGTGACAAGTGTGAAGCTATGTCAAGTGTGGCTATTAACCATGAAAGCTTCCCCAGACAGAAGCATTTGATTACATTCAATGCTGTTTAATTCTTTCACTTGCACTGACCACATGATTTTTAACAAGGTGAAGGAGATAAGGAAAAAAATAGAATATTGGGTCAAGACCAATATTGGGTGACTAGGACTTTGTCTTCTTTCATCGCAACGATGGGTTGTGAAGGAAAGACAATGGGTAGGGAAGGGCTGAAATATATTTGAGCAGGGATGGAGTGCAGAAAATGAGAAGTTAAAATTAAGTTCTTTGGATAAAAAAAACCCACACTTGTGTACAAATCCACAAAGGCAGTGATGGGGGTTCGAACCTACGTCTGGTAGGCGCCTTAGTCGCCTGCGCCACGACATGGTTGTGGACATCACGGACCTTGTGGATTTGTTCATTTGATATATCACACTATTGTGATTTTTGTGTGTATCCACCCTTGTGTATTTGTGATATTTATGTAAGGAATGTACACCAAGTCTTTCACACTCTCCTGAGTGCTTTGTCAAGGTCCGAGTGTGTGGCTAGGACGAGACTTACAGCTCAACGTCTAATCAATTGATTAAACGTTGAGATGTAAGTCTCGTCCTAGCCACACACTCAGACCTTGACAAAACACTCAGGAGAGTGTGAAAGACTTGGTGCAAATTCCTTACACAAATTTCACAAATACACACGTGTGGGTTTTATCCTATGTTATTATGTCCGTGAGAAGACATTACCATTACTAAATTAAGCTCTTTCTTAAACCATATTCACACAACTGTACCAGCTGGAGTTTTGTCATTTCTAGTTATCTCTACAGTGTCCTTTCATAGGATGTTACCTATTCCATTCCTCATCTTTCCTATTTTCCTTACATGCAGTTTGTCTATTCCTGCTTTCTTCCTTCTTCTCTCTCACTTGTCAATGCAAGCTAAGGTAACCTCCAGTGCTGGGGATTAATGACTGCTTCAGTTACATCATACCAAACCAGTATAAAGAATTAGGTGAATAATTTAAATTTGCTTGCATGAGTTCTGTAAAACGTTAGGATTACTTAAATGGGTGGGATAGATTTTTAATGGGCAACCATCTTTTCAAGGAAATAATTAAGGCATCAAAAAGAAAGCTGTCCAGTATTTACCTGTATTTACCTGTTGGCCACCGTCTCTAGTGGCCTCGTTGGGGACAGGAAGCCCGGGGCTTGTGTAGGGTCCCCCCATTTTGTCTGATGAGTTTTATATACATTACTGAAGACTACTGGGTGTAAAAATTAATAATATGCAAATAATACAGAAAATAAACTGATTGCTGTGCCTTCTATCAATATATTGAAGCAATTGAACTAAATTCTATAATACCACCTTAGTAAATTATTTAAAAAACAAAACTGTCAAAGAAATTTTCAAAAATTCTATGCTCCCAATATTTTTATTTTAAGCATTCTTCATTGATTATCTTTTTACAGCTCAAATTTCCCTTACTCTAAAGCTGTCTATTCATAGATCTTCCCATAAACAGTACAAGATCATGATGTAATGCTTTCAAAAATACAACCCTAGAATAGGGAAATTCCCTTAAAAGAATTAAACAAATAAATGTGTGGCAATGCAGGACCACTCAGCACAGACACAGTACTAATACATATTACAAAACTCTATAATTATTCTGTACTTAAACAGTAATGAAAAAAAAAAACATTCTAAATATGAAAGATATTCATCATGTGTGAATGAGTCTGTACAATGTTGCAATTCTCTAAAAATAAAACATTTATATTAAACAGAATATATATCATATTCTTAACCAAATTAAACCAAATGAATCCTTCGAAACAATGAATAGGGGTCTTAATTTTCCTGAACACTTATTGGCTGACATTGCAGACATGCGGGTAGGACATGCTGAACGAAAACTAACACCCAACTGGAAAAGTACTGCACATGTAATTTAACCCCCCAGCAAACACCTGCTGTGGGGTAAGAAAGGGCCACTTTGTCTTATAATCAGAATTTACCTGTGGACCCATCATCTTTAGTGGCCTTAATGGGACCAGCAACTTGTCAAAGATCCCTCATGCATTATTTGAGACCTTATTTGAGGTGAACATCATTACAGGGATTAAACTGCTGAAGGTGCATTTAATTTTATTGTACCCAATATTAATTGCCATAAGTAAAAATTAATAAACATATCATAGCAGTTTAGCTGTAAATAGCTGGATCTGGAAGCCCTTCAAGTCAAATTAAGATTTTCTTGTTTTGAATCACCACCACCATCACCCAATTTCCCAATTTGATTAAGATAGGAGAACAGTGAAGGAAAAGAATGGGAAAAAAAGATGGCTAAAAAATAGCACCCATTTCTACAGTAAGAGGATGAGTTTAAGTGACTTGACCTTCTCATTGAGCACATTAGATCATTATGAAACTTATCTTAAGATATGAACGCTGTACAATATGTCTGTCTCTCTCTTTAACGTATATCCCATAGCACCCCCTCAAAAACCTATTGACAATTCTAGAGGCAGCCATACCCTAAGACATATCTGGGGAAGACTCTACAGGCCAACATACCCTCAAAAAGAGTCTAGGTAAGATTTTCAACACAACCATCCTTTTAAAAATGTCATGTGAATCTAGTTGTACTATCTCTTGAGAATTATCCAAAGCAACCTTAGATTAAGCAAAACATATAAGAACAAAGGTAAATAAGAAATTTAACAAATTTTCTTATTGCAGTAACAGTATTTTTAATGAATGTGGAACATAAATGAACATGTTTGACCAGACCACACACTAGAAGGTGAAGGGACGACGACATTTCGGTCCATCCTGGACCATTCTCAAGTCAATTGGGAAGGGCTGGACCATTCTCAATCGACTTGAGAATGGTCCAGGACGGACCGAAACGTCGTCGTCCCTTCACCTTCTAGTGTGTGGTCTGGTCAAACATAATTTAGCCACGTTACTGTGACTCATCGCCTGCATAAATGAACATATTTCACTTGGAAATAAACTTGTTTTTTAATTAAATAAAATGAAAATAGGTGGCGGGTGATACCAAGGAAGTAGATAAAGCACTCACATTGTTTACTGCCTTTGGCACCACCCTGCCACCTATTTGTTGTGCACTATCATTATAAAATGAGCTTATTTCTAACAAAAAATTATGCTCATTTATGTTTTATATTTATTACCATTATTATTGGAAGAAAATGTTATATTCCTTCTCTATTTAACTACTGTACTTCCAAAATCTTTTAGGTAGTTTTGGGTAATTCTACGAACCCAATTCCCTGCACTATGTTTGGGAATAATGACGCAAGTGACCATCCCCTCACAATATATGTAGATTCTGCTGGCAACATTCCCTCAAAAATATTTGCTGAATTTTCAGCAGGTGACCATCCCCATAAATGTGCGGAGATTCTATAGGTGGTATTGTACTTGAAAATGCCTGGAAATTTTCTACAGGTGTCTGCTGAGGAAGATTCTATAAACAACCATCCCTTCAAAAATACAAAGACAAAATTCTAAAGGCAGCCATCTACTAAAAATTGCTTGGGAAAGATTCTGCTGGTGGTCATCCGTACAAAAATGAGACACTCTCAATAGGGACCATGGAGTCAGATATTGACAGATACTATACTATTCATATGGTCTATTTCACACAGAGCTCCTCTCCCTTCACCACACTACATACCACCTCTAGGTATTTTTTTTAATTTATAAAAACTATTGCATTGTACTTGTGAACATTTCCGGATGTGGTTTGAACTGTAGCAGTAACCTGGCTTCTAGAGCTTTGAGAGGTAGTGTTTCACAGGTTTATTACCCTTTGGGAGAAAAAGTATCTCCTATAGTCTCTTGCATTGTGGCTTTGTAATCCAGAAATAGTTGAATGGGTGTGTAATGGATTTATGTAATCCAAGATGTGCAATGACAGAGGTCTTATGCACAAAGAAACCGCATGAATGTGATGCATCAATGAGTGTGCCTGGGGCATACCCAGCGCGTAGCTTTGAATCCTCCTCATATTTCCAACTGATTATCTTAGAAGTTTCAATTTCACAATATACAAATGAGAAGAATCAGCTTCATATGTTGATGACATAAACCAGTATGCACACTTGTACAAAGATTCCAATAGCTGCAGCTGGGTTTCTGTCATGAAACATTCTTTTCTTATGGTTATAAATTGCTAGTTAAGCATAGCCAAGAACAAAGACTTAATAAGTTCAACAAAAACATACATAAAATGCAGAACACGTTAAAAAACTCTTAATATAGACCACCTCTTTAAAAAGTTGAAAATGACTCGTACAAGATCATCCAGTCACTATTAAGAACTGTATGAGACACTTCTTCATTCACAGGGTAATAAACCAATGGAATTATTTCCTATTCTTTGGGGAAAGAAGCCTTTACAGTACTTAGGCTTACCGAGGTTCCCGCAGGATCAATTACTGACCTTCCAGGATGTAACCTACAACGGTTGCCAAACCCCTGGGTACCTATTACTGCTTGGAGAAGAGGTATCAGGTGAAAAGAAATGTGCCCAATATATTTCTGTCCTACCTGGGATCGAACCCGATATCCTCCACTGTGAGTCGAGGATGCAGACCTCTGTGCTACAGGACCACACACAGGTAAAGGCAAAGGCTGTGCTACAGTTATAGCTACATCTTGAAAACTACATATACAAATCCCAAAGACTGGAGAGACCTTCCACAAGCCACTGGCTTTTTGTCCCAACTACTTAAACCTCTTAGAGACAGTGGTAATATATTAAAGTAAATCTTTCTAACAAACTTTTCTTCACTCTTTTCTATCTTACTAACATTCTTATCAATGTTCCATCAATCTTGTCTATGCTTGTGTATCTTACCAACAATGGTCTACCTTACACTTTTCTTCATATTCCTAAGACTCTTGTCTTCATTCTCCCTCATTTTTAACATTTGTCTTCCTAACAAGTCTACTCTTACCACCAGATTAAGCATTACAAGTCGCCCCAAATTCCATTTGCTCCTTCCAGCAAGACATGCTTTATTGGTCTTCCAGTTTAAGTTAGGTTGGGTTACACTGGGTTTGGTTTGTTTTGGGTTGGTTCAAGGTTAGGTTAGGTTACATAGTACTGTACTGTATTTGGGTATGATAATTTGGTTTAATGATTTATTTAGGAGCAAATTTGAAATGAGGTAGCTCATCATGTAACCATCAGCAAAGCTCTCCATTAATGAACAAATACAACCTTAACTTAAAAAAATTCTTAAGTCATCATTTACACACAATTCCCAAAGAGGTATCAGACTTTAACAAACAGCCACTGAATGTCCAGTAATAGTCATATTGGATTAAGCAACAATGATTTCCATAGCTACTAATGTATTATAACACAGGCAAAACACCGTTGTCAATAAAGACTACTCTATACTTTCTGTTTCGCTACATCATTGTCATCATTTTGTGCTCTTTTCAACAATTAATTATCATCATCATTGTTATTCTACTGTCCACTGTCATGGGGTGGGAGGAGGCAATACAGTAGCACATGTATTGAAAGGGAGTAGTACCATACAGGAACAGAAATTTTAAGTTATTCAAAATTGACACTCTTCCACTCAATATATCTTACACACTACATAGTATCTTGGGGAACCAACACCACCACACTCAAGCAAATCTTCCATAGCAGTATGTTACTACTTTATGATGCTAGATGTGGTGCGTCTTAAGAGTTGTGACTAATTAATTAATTAAAAGTAAAGTGTATGTAGAGGATAAAATCCAAAAATTAGGAATTGTTAACAGAAACAAAAAGAGGAACTGTGCAAAGCTCAAATGAACAGCTTCAAACCCAGCTCTAACAAAGTGAGGTTTTTACAATATTACACACTACAGAATTTGGAGCATAGCTCGGAGCATATAGATGTGCTTAAAGATATTATACACAAATTTCTTATGAATTTAGACAGCAACAAACCAATTGGGACATGTGGGGCATAACAATGCACATCACAACTATCATTTCAACACCACCACCATGCAGCAGATTGATCCTAACCTAGCAGTTAGGATTCACCAATCATTGAAAGTGTGTGCAGGCGATGAGTCACAATAACGTGGCTAAAGTATGTTGACCAGACCACACACTAGAAGGTGAAGAGACGACAACGTTTCGGTCCGTCCTGGACCATTCTCAAGTCGATTGAGAATGGTCCAGGACGGACCGAAACGTCCTCGTCCCGTCACCTTCTAGTGTGTGGTCTGGTCATCATTGAAAGTGTGTCCTTTACTGCAGTTCCCTTTTGTTAACAACAAAAGGGAGCTGCAGTAAAGATAAAAATAAGACAACCAAACCTTGGGAATCTATTCAAACAAACCTTTGACTTCAAAGAAAAAAAGGAACCCATACTACTCGAGACAATTTCATAATTGCCATTAAAAAACATGACTAGAAAAGCTTAAAATGTTGTTTATAAAATACTATACGATAGACCTGTATTAAAATATACAGTACCAGGAATTTGAATGATGTTCACATATTAAAAATAAATAAAAATAGAAAAGGTGTAAATACACGAAGCTAAATGGTTTCTGAACTTAAAAGACGAGCTATGTATTCGAAAAGTCTTCAGACAAAAGAAATGAAGTGATATGATCACGATATTAAAAATTGTAATAGTAACAATAAAATTGATAAATAGGAAATATTGAAATCCATAACATTGAGAACAAGTAATCACGATTTCAAATTAAGCAAAGATACCAAATTCTCTTCAAAGATATCAATTCTCTTCTGCAAATAGAGTAGTAGATGGATGGAACAGGTTAAATAAGTGGATAGTGTATGCCAAAACCATTAGGAACTTCAAAATGTCATGTGATAAAAAATTTGGAAAGACAGAGCACCATAAGTGTTTCTTTCAGCTTGTAACTACACTCTAGTAATTACACACACACACAAGTACAAACATTCACAAACATTCTCAATATCAACTTTAAACACATTTATTAACAGTAATTTTATCCAAATGGTCACGCTTCCTCCTTTAGGTCTTTATCCATATTCATAACACATTTAATTACTAGGTAAATTTTATTTCAGAACCATGTTATTGTTATTTTCAATTTGCCACCGGAGCAGATTACCCATTTAACTAACCATATTTGAAGCACCGCACTCTGCCAACATAGTCTAATACGATAACCAAGAACTGACTGTAACACGAAGTGGTTATCTTAGCTTATTAATACAATGAACTGAGCATCTTTCTATCTGGTTCTTGCATATACGAAGTTTAGAAATAATTGCATCTTTAATATTTTAATGAATTGTTCATCAATATGAAATCTTGAATTTCAGTTTTCTCATAACATTGTCTTAATATTATACGGTAAAACTCCTTTCACACACCATCCTCATCAAGTGGATAAGTATTTTATTTTGTACACATATCTATCACTTTTTAATGCTGAATAATCTGCTCTAGTAGCATGTAACTGAAAAAAGATATGACAATGTTTGGCCAACATTAAATATAAGGAATATTAGTCACAACCATGCAACAACTTCATAGAAGCATGTTTACGACTGTAATGTTGACACAAATTACTTGCAGCTTGTCATGTAAGACTGGCCATTGAGTCTATGAGGACGGGACGACTGGAGTGACAGACACGTGACACTGGCATACAACACCAGCCAGACATGGCCAGATACAAGCTAAGAGAACCAAGTCCACAAGTGGGTGGCCTTATCAACTCTCAAATACAACTTTAAGCTGATAATTTAGGTCCACATGCTTAGAGGTGCACAAAACAAAAAATGTGCCAAAAAAAGGGGGAGGGGTCATTTACAAAAAGCGCAAAAAAGTGCAAAAAATCCTGTAAAAGGTAAAAATAATCACTTAAAAATACACTACAAAAATTCAAAACTTCATATTGTATGTTAACAATTTTGAAAAACACTACTTGTCGAACATAATATATTTTTCATCTTAAATATAATCTGACTGATCAGATCACGCCTCCAGTTAGGTGGAATTGGTGATATAATTCCAAAAATAAAATAAAATAGCATTCCTTCAGTGATACAACAACTGTTGTAATATTTTAAAATGTACAAGTACTGTACAGTAGATATATACAATTATGTTGTATTAAGATTTTATATGCCCAAGGAGCTAAACTAGCAAGATTTTCAAGCTTTAAACGAAATAAAGCCCAATTAAATGCATTCTTCAAAAATGTTGAAATATAAACCTCTATGCAAAACAATATCTGAAAAGTTTGGAATTATTATTGATACTTGATAAAACCGAAAGATTAGCATGATGGGGTGGGAAGGGAAGTAGCAATTAATATTTATCTAAATGGAAACAAATAATATATGCACCTCTTCATTGTGAAATTTCTATTTAAATATTTGCTTTAGGATAGCCTCTCAAAACAACTGTATTACTACTCTACTGGTGTTTAATAATACTTCAAATCATTACCACAAACATATAATAAATACTGGCTATAGCAGAGGGTAGTCACATCGGTCAGTTAGCATATATTTTAGTATTTACAGTGCTGCCGCAGGGCAATCTACAGATCTCATAAAGAAGCGGGAGAATAGTAATTCACACCCACAATGGCAGTGACAAGATCTGTGCACATCAAGACAAAATTCTACAAAATACAAATACATAACCATGATCTCATAGTGAAGAAACATTGCAATTACCACAACACACTGACTCAATTTGGATGAACTCAATTTCAATAATCTCAATATGATATAGAATTTGGGTCGGGAAAGCAGAGCTTAATGAGCAAAAGCTTACTAAAACTCCAATGCATACTATCTCTAGTAGACTATGAACTTTGTCATTTATAATATGGATTCTTCTCTTGTAAAAACACTATAGTGTATCAATAACCAATTTATAGATGGAATATTTTTATTTTCTATTTCCATGCCAGTGAAACTATGGCTTTGGATCAAAGTTTATTAACAATTAATGCTTTCTTACCATTGCCCATACCAATGTACAATGAGGCGGGACCAAAGAGCCAAAGCTCAACCCCTGCAAGCACAATTAGGTGAGTACAATACTCTACTGCACGTACTGTGTACCGATATTGTATAATCAAAACATCATGCCCCTGACAAATTTATGTAACATTTTGTCTCAAAATTTCACATTCATAGAAGATGAGTTGTCTAAGGAGGAATTCTCTCTCTTGCATAAAAATCTTGCAATCTGTTTTTGAAGAGTCTTATAAATTTCCACTACAAGTTAAAATACAGAATTGCTCCCCATATCTGACTAAAGATAACTATTGTATTGAAATGTATATTGAAGGACAGAATATACATATGAAGTATTTTGAAATACTTAATCAAACATACCTTTAATCGTCACAAAACATAAAAAACTATAATTAAGCTATTTTATACCCAATATGAATGTGCTCAGAAAAAAAACAACTGGCTGAATCCAGAAATGGTAGAATTAATGTTAATGTTCAGTGTGGATACTGCAGGAGATACTATTCAGTGTGGATACTACAAGAGACACTGTTCAGTGTGTATACTATAAGAGATACTGTTCAGTGTGGATACTACAAGAGATACTATTCATTATGTATACTAAATGACATACTATACAGTATGTATATTATGGGCCATACTGTAAAAATCTATAGTGCAGAACATACTATATAGTATGTATAGTATATGTTGTATATAGTACACAGTGTACAGGTCAGTAATGAACAACTGCAATAATAGCTGAACAATCATACAACTGAAAATATATCTGGAAATTCATTTCCAGATATATATACAAGTTTAAACGTTTGAGGTGCGATCTTATGATGGTATGACTTGAGTGTAGACCTATTTACATTATCAACTCAGAAGACAGTGCCCCGTCTTCCCTACACGTCACATTGTTTACTGTACGTTGCAGTTAAATGGGTTAAACAACAAAATTGGGGCAAAGTTGCATCAGTCCTTCCTTGCATTGGTATGTTCAATGATAACTTCTTACTTTAGCATGTAGTATTTTAATGCTTTTTATTAAGTTAACATAAAAGCAATCTACAATAATAATAATAAACCATCTAGAAAAGAAAGTTGTATAAAAGTGGTGCTATACTAACGTTATCTTTAATTTTGCAGATATTAACCTAGTAACCTTAGCCAGTAAAAATGGCTTTAAAATTTTGTTAAGGAATGCATTGTTTTTCAAAAGCAACATATGATCTTTTCTTACAGACTAGATAAGTGATTGCTACATAAAAATGAATTAAAATCTTACCCAGGTTTTCCATGCTCTGTGTGAGAAGTGCCTCGAAGGTGTGAAGACTATAGCTCTCCGCATCCATGCCTTTCGCCAGAGTATTACGCAGGTGCATTTCATATTCTTGTAACAGCTGACTGGTGGGTGAACTTGGTGCTGCCTCATTGTTCTCAAAGTCGGAATTACCTGTGAAGGAGGTCATATATTACACCCCCTATTCTCTTCATGTGCCACTCTGTAGAAAGTGCAACGGTTTTGCCTAACCAGAAACATACGAACCCAAGCAACCCACCTAACCTATCGAGGTCAATGCATAGGAAACATAAATTTTACAGTGCTTTAATTTTTACTAGTACTGTACTGTAAAGTATATCACATATTTAATGCATTTGTTAATTATGATAAAAAATACAACATATTAGGTGGGAGGACAGATAATATATTAATTCTGTACCTCATTATGAGACCAAAAATTTGTAAGAAAAAAAAGATGCATATTTTGGCTTAAGGAGAGTGAAAGCTGAATATTTTACATTTCAATAAAATAGTTAATTTATATCTGCATAAAATTTGTAACTGGAAACTGGTTGCTTATATGGACGTTAAGGAAGTTTCATTATATAGATGGCACATTCGACTTCTAATCAAAATAGCATAGTTATTATGGTAATGCGTTATGCAGTTAAATAACAACTACAGTTGACCTACCATATTTGCTATTAAATTCTCTCCAAAAAATTACCAAAAATGTGCAAAATGGTAACAAAAAACTGCTGAAATACTGTATCGAATATCTAGTTTTAGGACATCCACATGCCTGAACCACTTGCACACTTCCAACACGCACCGTCAACACTTTCATCAAGCCCAGATCTAAACAACATATATATGGTGACGTGTGTCTCTAATATGTTTAACCTCGACACACAAGGATAGTTTATCCATTGACAAATGAACAGTATTCTACATTAGCTTATGTAAGAATTACCTGCATTAACCTAAAATTTGGTTATAAATAATCATTATTATTGTTATCATTACTATTATTATTATTATTATTATAATTATTATTATTGACTTAAAATTACTGATGCGATAAGGCTTGATAATAATTGCTATGTATAAGAATAAATTGTCAATCTACATTATAATGAATTAAAAACCACTGATAATATTTCTACACCATAAGAAGGAAATCTGGAGAATTGGAATAAAATTGTATATTTACTGTTAAACAACACTTATAAAGTAAATTGGAATGATTTTGATAAGAATACATTAAAAAATGTTTCATTACGTTTCCTTCATTTATGTCCATAAAGAATAAAGGAAAGACTTCACTTTAAACATATGTCAAAGTATTAAATACATCAATAAAATATAATACAACAATATATAATATATATATATATATATATATATATATATATATATATATATATATATATATATATATATATATATATATATATATATATATATATATATATAATATATATCAAGTAAATATCGTATCACAACTTACTTTACTGAGACTGTTTTAAAAGGCCACTCTATCCTTAAAGGCAAAAGCTACATTAAAACACTAATATCATGAAACAATCGAAGATCATGCACTCAACCCATGTTCACATTATAGTGTTCAAAGATGAAGGCCCTGTTGTACGCATGCACTCAACCCGTGTTCACACTATAATGTTCAAAGATGAAGGCCCTCTTGTACCCATTCACTCAACACATGTTCACACTATAACGTTCATGTGGAACATTATAAACCTGGTCCATGTGGTGTACCACATGGACCACGTCTGATGCAACACATGAATCGGGTCTATTTTCTATTGTAAAAAGGAATCTTAATATTTTACCATACTGCTTGCTAGTTAAACTAGCAGAGTAGTAGCTAAGAGGAATGATTATACTTCTCATTTAGAAGACAATCATCTGTGGCTGTTAAGCCTTGTCAGGAGCTAATTTATAAACTGGGAGCCAAAAAGTGTAGTAAGTTCCACCCTAAATTTAATGATCATATTACCTTTGAATCTGTGCAATATCTAAACCTTTCTACTAGGATGTCCTATACTTTTAATGCTTTTGCATTAAAAGTATAGAATGAGCTTTTCCTATGCTCATTCTACATTACCTCATAATGCTGTCACTGCCTAGTAGGCCTACCTATATTTATTTATTGCAGCAAGCTTAAGACAAATCAGTTAACATTAAATATCTACCCACTTTAAGCACTGCAGTCATTATAGTCATTCAATCATTATTCTTGCAACTAATGAATAGTTTCACACTAAATTTGGAATAATGTTGCAAATAATACAAGCTTATCTGATAGCAGCCATGTGAACAGTAGTGCAGGTATCTGGATGCATACCATAACAAAGTGTACTGAAGCAAATGTTGAGTAAGTAAAGTACTGCTGCAGCAAGGCAAGTGCTACACAACTCATACTTCCCATTTCTCATCTATCCTATAAAAGCAAATACGGAAATATTTGAAGGTATCGTACTTCTCTATCAATACTGTATATCTATACTACTGCACTACTTGAATGGCTATCAGAGTTGAGCATACTTCAATCGGTACAGAATATTTATAACTTTAAGTTAAAATGAACTACTGTATGTTAGAAGACTATGAACTGAAGGCTAAAATTAATTATGATCTTTGTTTTATGTGTCTCACTACTGTACTCATCTGCAAACTGTATTGTAATTACTTGTGAATGTACTATATTATCTTAAATGAATTTCTACAATACAAGAAATGAAGGCCATCCTCCAACAATTATCATACTTACAGCAACTATTTCATCAAAAACATATATGGACTGCTGGACACACAAAGAGTTAATGTTTTTTATTATCAGTTTAGCCCAAATGGCATAGGAAAAAATGGAAATTTAGCTAAAGAACCTAACCTGCACTACACACAGAAATCACACTAATATGATGTATCAATTGAACAAATCCACAAGGGCCGTGACGAGGATTCGAACCTGCGTCCGGGAGCATCCCAGACACTGCCTTAATCGACTGAGCTACAACAGGGTTAAAAAGAGTTGAAACCGAAGTTCTACTGAACTCACTAGATCCCGCAGCCTCTCCGAGGCACAAACCAGGATTTTGCACAACCTAACCTGCCTAAGGCCAAAATATGCAATGCTAGGCCTAATTTAGTACTGTACATACATGTGCTATGTTAGGCCTAGGAAAGTTTAGGTTTGATTTTTTTGTGTGTGTCTACAAAATTAATAGTACATAATATGAACTTTGGTGGATGCAACAGTCCATTTGTGTACGTTTACCCAAACGGTTGCTGTAAGTACTGTACTGTACTATCGTTTTTGGAGGATGGGTTGAAGAAGTGAAACTATCGTCCTGTATACCATTACATTTCCATCTGTCTTGTAGTATACAAGGTTCACACAAGAGCCAGAAGCTAGAGCTCAACCCCAAGAGCACCGCAACTTGTGTTCATTTTAGTATACCGTCTGTAGTTATAGGACTACCTGTCGTTCAACTGCCTTTACTGTTTACACTTATAATGATTTCCTTTAAATTCTCTATACGGCTTCAATAAATTTACAACATTTAGAATTTCCCAATCTTTAAAAATCTATCACAATAACAGACAGTTATTAATTTCATAATAGAGCTCTTCTTTCAATTTTATACAGAATATACTAAAAAAAGTAGAATTTGCTTCAATTTTCTGAAATTTAAAAAGTTACAGCTTGTATCTTTTTAGGAAAGAGGATACTCCATAAATGCTTCACACTAATTCCATTAACTTCATGTTTAATGCTTGTTTGAATTTTTTCAGACGGTAGGAGCAAAAAAAATAGATGCAGGCATCATACAGCATATGCTGCGACTAATGCCATTTCTGCCGAATATTACATGTTTGCCTTTTTCATACATTCAGAGCACAGTGGCCAAAACATCAGCCTCAATGATAAGATGACAAGAACATTTTCGTGCTAGCGAGACAGTTGCTACTTGCTTGCAATGAGAATTAAAAATACTGAACACAACAATGAAAGGTTAAACTGGGACAGTTACAAAGACAAAGTGAGTACTTGAGCAGGACACACAAGAAAAGGTAGAATTAGAATTCATCCGTGTGAAAGATAAGGAAAAGTGAATGTAGAAATTTCTATAGTTGTGTGAGATATTTTAATAAACTGGAAACATCCAAGTAGTGGTTCAATATAAATACTGCCAAGAGTAGAGACTAGAGAAGAATAATTATATTTTAGTCTCTTCTCTAATGTGTAGGTTGACCGAGCATTTGCCCCAGCCACAGTACAGTACTGTGACACTTATTCTGCTGCGTGAGAAAAATAATTATCTTTGGGAAGGAATAGGCATTAAATTATTCCTCCTATACTGGTGTAGCAATAGATAATCAATTTCCTGCTTCTGGGTCCACTCTCAAAAAGGGACCATGATGACCTAAAACATTTTGAAAGCAAATACCTCAGGCTATACTGTACTTTGATTTATGTGTATTTATTAAAAATTGGATGCAATATCTCTGAAAGTGTTCAAGTGATGTGTGTGCATGAATAAATAAGTTATTATATATTACAGTTCAAATACTGTGTGAAGTTTTCCAAATGGAGGTCTAATAAATCTCAAATATGGTTCACAACTCTGTTTGATGCCAGACTCACAAAACATTAATCCATCCCTGGTTGATAGTGAACTACAGTGTACTGTAATTATCAGTGGTATTTTTTACTAAACTTTCACAAGCAAATCCAATATTGGTGCATCTAGCATTGATGATTATAATTATGTCATGTCAGAACAAATTCCATTTTTTAAGGTACGTAATGCCTAGAGGTAGACTTTGGTTACTAACGACATACATGTTATCAAGCTAATATAAATGTAACAAATTGGATTAAATTAATGCTAGTAACACAAAATCTAAATATATTATACTACTGTATTTGTTTACAATGTGAACCTAATTTAAAAATAATAAGTGATACTTATATATGCTGCCTGACCCTTTGTCACTAGCAGGCGGTCCATCATCTACTGTTAAGCAGTCACAGATGGAAATTCTACATTATTAAATGGCTAGATATAAGCATGTATCATTCAATACACTAGCAGTGTTTAAATTTAATAAATGCACATGTTTAATGTAATAAAAAATTGCCACTGTTTAATCAAAATACAAAATAAATTGCAGACTGCATACATTTGGGATAAAAATTACTACCGCTTGTAAAGTGATGTTTGCTAGTTGCAAAACAACAAAACAATGACTTTTTTAATGTTTGTTTATGAGACTAAAATTGTCTAAATATTGATAGGTCTGAAGAGAATTTAAAAATCTGTATTTATTCTTTCTTTCTTAAAACGCTGTCTATACTGAATTTATATTGTGCCTGGTCGTGCCTCGATAAGTCACTATATTTCAGAGTCAATGCATCTTTATCTACTCAGGTGTAGTGGGGTATATACTGTAATCTCAAACCCATCTTCTCAGTCTGTATTCTTTGATAATGTGTTTAAACATGAAAACGTTTAGAATTTTAAATTCATTTTCCTAGTGGATACTTATGCATTGCAGAATCATGTGTTTTTTTGTGATCATTCTTGCACATGTAATTACCTAAGTGTAATTACCTAAGTGTAGTTACAGGATGAGAGCTACACTCGTGGTGTCTCTTCTACCCAGGACTCTTTGTCATATAACGCTTTGAAACTACTGACGGTTTTGGCCTCCACCACCTTCTCACTTAACTTGTTCCAACCTTCTATCACTAAAACGTGCCCAATTGCTTCGTCTTGTTACGGGATCGAACCCACATTCCCCGATTGTGAGTGGTTGGCTTAACTCGCTGGATATTTTGTTCTTTTGTACTTACCTAGTTGTGCTTGCGAGGGTTGAGCTTCGGCTCTTTGGTCCCGCCTCTCATCTGTCAATCAACGCTGTACAGATTCCTGATTCTATTGGACTGGTATCTACATGTCTACAATTTGAAAATCATATCTACGTTTGAAACTGTGTATGGAGTCCACC
Source organism: Procambarus virginalis (assembly GCA_020271785.1). Taxonomy (NCBI): domain Eukaryota; kingdom Metazoa; phylum Arthropoda; class Malacostraca; order Decapoda; family Cambaridae; genus Procambarus; species Procambarus virginalis. The sequence goes on along the minus strand of WNGS01028583.1, from coordinate 3,334,991 downwards.
TCCACCACATCACTGCCTAATGCATTCCATCTGTTAACTACTCTGGCACTGAAAAAATTCTAATGTGATATTTGGATACTCACTTTCCACCTGTGTCCACTTGTTTGTGTTTCTCCCATACTAAGTAGTTTGTCTTTATCTACCCTGTCAATTCCTGAGAATTTTATAGGACAATTTTGTGGTGATCATTTCTTCCCTAACGCTTCTGTCTTCCAGGGACGTGAGGTTTGGCTCCCGTAGCCTTTCCTCGTAGCTCATACCTGTCAGTTCTGGGACTAGTCTGGTGGCATACCTCTCAATCTTCTCTAACTTTTTCTTGTGTTTAACTAGGTATGGAGTCAAGGCTGGAGCTGCAAACTCCAGGATTGGTCTGACATAAATGGTATACAAGGTCCTGAACGATTCCTTACACAAGTTTCTAAAGGCAGCTCTTATGTTGGCCACTCTAGCATATGCCACTGATGATATCCTTTTGATGTGGGCCTCTGGGGACAGGATCGATGTACTTCTGCCCGAAACGCTGCGCGTACTAGTGGCTTTACAAGATTGTAATTACTATGCTATGTATCCTCACAATCCCAATGTACCTTCTCGTATATATATATATATATATATATATATATATATATATATATATATATATATATATATATATATATATATATATATATATTATATATATATATATATATATATATATATATATATATATATATATATATAATATATATATATATATATATATATATATATTATATATATATATATATATTATATATATATATATATATATATAATATATTATATATATATATATTATATATATATTAATATATATATATTATATATATATATATATATATATATATATATATATATATATATATATATATATATATATATATATATATATATATATATATATATATATTATATATATATATATATATATATATATATATATATATATATATATATAAATAAATAAATAAATAAATGTGATATCAACCCCCCAGATCTTTCTCTATAGTTGACTCTTGCAGGATTTCACCTCCCTTGTGTTCGACCTCCTGTTCCCTTTACCTAATTTAATTACTTTACTCTTACCCTTGTTAAACTTTAGTAGCCATTTTCTAGACCAATCTTCCAGTTTGTCCAGGTCATCCTGAAGTCTGCATCTTCATCTGTCTTGATTCTTTTCATAATTTTTGCATCAGCAAACATTGAGAGGAAGTCTCAATGAGTCTATACCTTCTGGAAGATTGTTTACACATACCTACAGATGTTATGTCCATCAATCACTCACTAAAAACCAAAGCTGGAAACATTAGTGAAATACCATCGATGGTATACAAGAGTGCCTCCCATACCCTTGCACCACTCATAGCTTTGCTGTTCAATAAATCTCTAGAGTGTCATACCTTCCCTGATATCCTTAAAAAAGCAAGAGTAATGCCAGTTCATAACGGAGGTAACATGGCAGACATAAATAATTACAGACCCATATCAAATCTACCTATATTATCGAAAATATTTGAAAAAATTATTTACAAACAGCTCTACTCCTATCTCGTAAAATTCGATATACTAAGTCCCTGTCAGTTCGGCTTACACTCCCAAAATAGTACCAATGATGCAATTGTTAGCCTGCTTGACTTAATCTACTCAGCCCTTGACAAAAGTGAGTTTCCAATTGGACTCTTCATTGACCTGAGAAAGGCTTTTGATTCTGTTAACCATAACTACATCTTACTTAAACTCCACCATTATGGAATCTGTGGTCTTGCCCTGAACTATATCCGATCCTATCTTAGTGACAGACACCAATATGTAGCCATCAATGATATAACCTCTCCTACTTTACCACTAACCATAGGGGTGTCACAGGGCAGCATTCTAGGACCCCCTCCTGTTTCTTATATACATCAATGATCTGCCTAATGTCTCTAATATGCTTAAACCTATATTGTTTGCTGATGATACTACTCTCATCTACTCTGACCCCAATCCACTCATATTAAATAATGTTGTAAACAATGAATTAAAAAAAGTACACTTGTGGATGTCAACCAACAAACTAACACTAAACAGAAAAGACCTACTACATCTTATTTGGAGACAAATCAACAAATGCAATTCAGCTTCAGATAGATAATGTAAACATTAGCAATAAAATGATGGAAAATTCCTTGGCCTATACTTAGACAAGAGACTCAACTTCAGCACCCACATACAACACATAACTTAAAAGGTTTCTAAAACAGTTGGTATACTCTCTAAGATCAGATATTATATACTCTGCTCTCCTCTCACTCTATTATGCACTTATCTATCCCTATCTTACTTATGGTATCTGTGTTTGGGGTTCAACCTCTGCAAACTACCTCAAGCCCATCATCACCACCCAGCAAAACTCTGCTATCAGGACAATAACAAACTCTGCTTTCAGATAACATACAGCTCCCCTGTTTAAATCCCTTAACATGCTAAACATAAATTCACTCCATACATTCTCTTGTGTCAATTACATTTATAAAACCCTTTTCTTAAATGCAAACCCTGTTCTGAAACTCTTCCTGGACAGATGTAATAGAACACATACTCTCCACACCAGACATAAATATCTCTTTGATATCCCGAGTCAAACTTAATCTGTGTAAGCACTCTATGCAAATAAAGGGACCTAGTCTATGGAACTCACTCCCTAATGAATTGAAAAACTGTCCAACTTTTGCCTTATTCAAAAATAAAACCAAAAAGTACCTAATTTCATCTTCATAGTTTTGAGTGCATGTTCTACTGCATTATTCATTGAAATGATCCTCATATTGTGCTTCAATGAACCAATGTATAACCATGAAATGTTATCCTAATGTACCTAGTAATCCTTGTTCATTATTGTGTATTATTCTATTCTGCTTTTGTGTCAAAATTTCTTGCAATGGACCTGTAAACATTTTTTGTCAATTTTACTGTAATTATTCTACTTAAAATTATCTGTACCTGTAAAGTAAAGCTGTAAAGTACCTGTAATTTTTTTTGTTAATTTACTGTGAATTATCTAAAAATTATCTGTTAGTTTAAGAGCTTGCTCAAAATGCTATGCGTGCTAGTGGCTTTACAAGAATGTTAAATCAACTTAATTTCTATGTTCTCTGTTACCAATGTACCTTCTTGTATATAAATAAATAAATAAATATCAGAAACAAGATGGGTCAAAATACAGAGCCCTGTATGAATCCGCTGGTGATATTTCGCCTCTCTGATGTCTTCCCCCCTCCCCCTCACAGTTACTCGCTGTTTCCTATTGCTTAGATACTTCTTTATCCACTGGAACACCTATGTCTGTGTTTTTACGCAAGCAGCAACTTCCCATTCAACAGTACTGTAGCAGTCATTCTTAACTTTAGTGTAATTACCTAAGTGTGATTACCTAAGTGTAGTTACAGGATGAGAGCTATGCTCGTGGAGTCCCGTCTCCCCAGCACTCTGTCATATAATGCTTTGAAATTACTGACGGTTTTGGCCTCCACCACCTTCTCACTTAACTTGTTCCAACGGTCTACCACTGTTTACAAAAGTGAATTTTCATATATTTCTCCGGCAGCTTTGTTTCGTTAGTTTAAATCTATGACTAAATCTATGTTCTTGAAGTTCCGGGTCTCAGGAATTCTTCCCTATCAATTTTATCGATTCCTGTTACTATTTTGAACGTAGTGATCATATCGCCTCTTTTTCTTCCATCTTCTAGTTTTTGCATATTTAATGCCTCTAACCTCTAGTGTGTATTGTATCACTTGCAGTTTGGAGCTTCTCCAAAAATTTCACTACTCCCACCTAACTTATTTTTACTATCCTATGGTTATATCCCCAAAAATTATTCTATTTTTAAAATTAGTAAGAAAGAATTAGAGTTAGAGCACAACTAGTAAATTGCACTCTGGTTGACAACCAGAGCACAACTCCATAGTCTCCTGAGACTGATGGATGCCTACTACTAATTACCAAAAGATGGCACCAAGCTGAGAAGTTTTTTAATAGTTGATTAGCTTTTAGAAGAAAGCAAATCATAATAATATGTTGCCAATTCCATCACTGCTTTGCTTAGCTTAGATTGTTGCTTAGCTTAGATTAGATCTTTACCATTGTGATCATTGCTGTCTTCTTATATGTGCTATCAATCTGCTGTATGGTGTCTATTAATCTTGTTTAAATTACCAATCAAGTTGTCAATGTAATCAATCAGAGCTTTAATATACCAATGTGCTTTACTATACTTACAAATCTCTCTCATCTCATTTTTTTTCTTGCAATGTATCTTATCATTTTATTAATTCTGCTAGAATTTACCTACTTAAAATTATCTGTTAGATTAAGGACCTGCCCGAAACGCTGCGCGTACTAGTGGCTTTACAAGATTGTAAATACTATGCTATGTATTCTCTCAAACCCAATGTACCTTCTTGTATATAAATAAATAAATAAATAAATAAATTGTATTTGAATATCTCGTACATTAGTCTGTGGCAGCAGTTTTGTCACACTTCACATCACACTTCATACTGCTTCATCTTAGAAGAAAAAATGTCAACAAAACTTTGTGAATATCATGATGCAACATTTATATTCCATTCCTTTCAATGTAAGCAATTAAAAGGAAAATAGGTGAATGTGTCTAATGTAAATTTCTCACACTGAAGCTAGCTTCTTGTTCAGAGAAACTGCATAGATGGCAAAAAATAATCCTCAATGCTCATTGAATTATATATTAATGAATAACTAATACTGTATATGTATAAATATGCTGTAGATAAAAAACTATAATTAACAATGAATCATACTGGAAACTACCTCAACTGTGCACCAAATAAGGAGGAAATAAAATATATACCATGCAAAGAACATGCAATTAAAACAAATCTATGCAGTCATGCAAACGTCATTTGAATGAAAAATCTAACACCTCGTCTTAGTGTTTTACAATGAAATGTTTGGCCAGTCTAGAAAGTAAAAATATTGAAAACTGATGTTCAAAGTAAAGTCATCCTAGAGGAAGGATAAAGCAAATGTCCAGCTGATGGCCCCTGTGAGTGAAAGTTTAAGAAGGTCCCAGCAGGGGGCCAAGGGCCACATGCCCCCCGTAAACCACGGAGTCGTGCACCTATGGCACTGGGGCAAGAGGAGCAATGTTGAACACATGGGAGGGAGCTGAGTGGCCATGGTTGTGGAACCGACTCCGTGGTTACTGGCCGGCGGAGGCCCTGGTCAACTTGGAACCTGGCAGCCCTCAAGGAGCAGCTGGTGAGTGTGGCTAGACAAGTTGGAGGTGGCCAGTGCGGGGGCAGCAGGGCCCGGGGACGGGGCCAGGCGGCACCACGCCCACCATGCAGGACCACTGTGACGAGGTGTTAGGTACGAAGTGGGCGCGGCGGGCCGGCCTACTTGAGGAGGGCGTGGTGGCGTAGCAGGCCAAGTCGAACAGCTGGTGATCGGAGGGCGGTGACTCACGCTCACCCAGGTCCAGGTGAAACCCACGGCCCCTGCGGCCCCCGCTGCCTCCGTCCCCGCCCAGCACGCTCATGGCCGACCTGGAGGGTGTGAGGCGGTGTGGGCGGGGTGCTTCCGGTTCAGAATTGAAACCATCAGCATGTGAGACAGTGGAGCCCCCCCTACTTAGGGATCCCCATATTGAGGCATCTAGCCCCCCATCCCCATGGCTGATTCGACGGCGCCATGACTCTGGGGAGGTAGCGGGTGACTCCACTGATGTCATGGGCTTCAACATTTTCTTAAGTGTATTGCTATCGAGGTGGAGGGTGGTGTCATCTCGGTCACCTTTAGTCACGTCGTCGGTGCTCTTGCTACGGGCACGTCGCCGCAGAGTATCCGTCTCTCGCACTGTGTCCATCTCTGAGTAGTCGACACTCTTGGAGGAGAGTTCCCTTCGGCTGCCACGTAGACTGCGGTTGTCGCGGTTGCCTGATGTCGGTGTTTCACCACTTCGTTCATTGGCAGCAGAAACAGCAGCAGCAGCAGCAGCAGCAGCTGCAGCAGATGCTTCTTCTTTTCGAGTGAGTGTTCCAACTCCTGTGCCATTTTATGGTGTAAGGAGGCATGTGAGGCATGATGTGAGGGTGGCTGGCGTGGATCACGGTTGCCACCAAGCTTCATAGTGGCATACCCATCACCTCCACGGCGTGAGGCCATAGTATCACACATGGCCGCTTGAGTGGTGTTGGTACTGGTGGCTGTGGTATGTGCTGCACCATGGTTGGCTGTGCGGCTGGCAGGGCCCTCAACCACCCCGCGGCCTCCCTGCGTACGCGGCAAAGTCGATGCACCTGCGGCCATACACAGACTTAGATCAGAGCATCCCCATGGGAATAAAAGAACTAACTTCTTTGATAATTCAAGAATGATAGATAATTGAGTACCTACCTTCAATCTGAAAATCTACAAATGATTTATCATATTCAAGAGTCACACTAATATTTGCAGGTGTATATTTCACCTTTTTTTTTTTTTTTTGAGATATATACAAGTTGTTACATTCTTGTACTTTTAGGCTTAGGCTAAAAGGCTTACCAAAGGCCAGCCTTTTGCTTCAAAGCCTTGCTGACTTTATCCTAAGTAACAATCAGTAACCAGTACTTCGTGAATCAAATTATGAGTAACAAAATAGTGACATAATAAAAATACACTGTCCCACCTGATCCACTATATATAAAAAATAAGGCAGCTGCGCTCAGTGTCTATGACCAAGTAAATAGCTGTTGCGACTCCTCTTCACGAATTTCATAACACTACTACTACTAAACTTTAATGACAATGCTGAACAACGTAATATACAGAATTTAAATGAAGTGTTTTAAATGGCTTTGATAATTTAAATGGAGTATTTAAAATTGCTTTGGTGATTTAAATGATTTTTATGTTCTTTTTGGTGATTTATAAGAAATTTCTTAAATGGCTTTGGAGATGACACTAAATAAACCCACTATACTAAGTAAAGGCAACTAAAACGGTAAAAACGAATTTTGGATCCTTTTTAAATACTGTACAGTTAGCCTAATAACTGAACTGCTTTTCTTTATCATGAACTTATTGCCTTTTCTTATTAATTTATTTTATGAGATATCCAGTCATTTTAAGTAAATGAGAATTTTGTTGGTTGACTCAGAAGAGAATCTTCACAGAATGACGAGTACTGTGTGTCCAAGTGTGCACGTAGAAGGTTGTCGAGAGTAAATAACAGTACGAGGAGAGTCGGGGGAAAGCAAAGATATATTTATTTTGTGTGCAGAGAGTGCGCTAATGGCTGAAACATGAAGAGTATTAGCATCTGACTCTTCAGATAGTTTTAGGACCAGGTAGGGTAGAGAAGTACAAGGGGATCAGGAATCATATATCAAAAACAGGCATCTGACAGGAGTGAATTAGGTATTGGAATGATCCTCCCACCACGCACCAATAAATAATTACACATCTAGATGTCAAGACCATACTGGCTTGGTATCTATGTGGTGAAGGAAAGAAGCCATGTGTGGTATGTGAGAGATATTCAAAATTCTAGGGAGTTAATCCCAAATAATGATGTATGGAACTGAAGTTCTAGCCTCTTTTCACAACAAAAATATAAACTAATGCTATACAGTTGGATTATTTATAATTAGAGTTAGTACCAAGAAAATATATATACTTTGGATTGAAGAAATGAGACGATTATGTGGGTGCGGGAGTCATTGTAGAAGTGAGTAGATGAAAGATATTTGACAAGGTATGCAAAGACATTTGATAAAGAATGCCAAGACATTTGATAAGGTATGCCCACGCATTTGATAATGTCTGTATGCCCAGATATTTGGCAAGATATACCCAAAACATTTCATAGGGTATGCCCTTACATTTGATAAAGTATGCTTAGACATTGGTAAGTTATGCCCAGACAGAAAAGGTATTCCCTAAATGGAACGAACAAAGTCTTATGAGATGATATGTCCATATGGACTAACACTACAAGAAAGAATAGTGAAAATATGTGCATGTGTTAGAGTGTACAAGGTGGAGCAGCAGACAATACAAAAACAAAAAAGTAATTGCAGTGAGCTGTTTTGGATAAGACCGGCGACCAGTTATAGAAATCAGTATCACTTATCAATGAATGCAGAGAATGATGATAGAATATTAATGCATTGTAAATTACTATGTTAATTTCTATTTGACGCATGTTTTTATTCTAAACTGCAGTACTATAAATATTGCAAAAACACTATTGATTGTAAAAGTGTAAGGTATTATTAGAATAATGCCCATGTCATGGTAATTAGTCCCTTCAATGGGTCTTAGGATAAAATTGCCCCCTCTCTGCAGGGTTGCCAGTCTCTGGACGTCAGCACCAACAAAATCCTAGTGTCTGAACTAGAGCATGGAACAAACCACATAATTGCCATAATATCTACGAATAAACTCCAAGGAAACCATACTAATGCATAAGAGATATCTAAAAGAAACAAAATCAATGTTATAATGCTAATTTTTAACGATTCAGTGATTATTTCAGCGATTTTGAAATCCAAAGAAGTTATTTTTTTATTGTCAGTTCAGTTCCTTCACAACTCAAAATCGGGAACCCCAGGTTCAAATCCCGGGCAGGACGGAAATGGTTCGGCATGTTTCCTTCTGCCTAATGCGTCTGTTCACTTAGCAGTAAATAGGTAACCAGGAGATAGTCAACTGTTGTGGAGTTGCTTCCTGGGGGATGATATAGTAGTCACCTAGACATGTGCATTATGGGTAATAAATGGTGTCTGGAGAATAGTACTGAAATTGGCTGTTTCTGGCCTGACACCAAAACCATGTACTGTATCTTGCCAGTTTTTTCTAATGAAAGACATACTCATATGTAACTCTCTGGACACCCATGGCCAAATCTCTGGGAACTAGGTATGTTATTCTAAGAGTGTTGCCTAATAGTATAGAAACGAAGGGAAGCATAATATAAACCATAATATACATGATTAATCGCGCAACACTTTCTTAAAATTTGTGCTACGTCTCACTGCCTAGAGACTCATGCTAGTTATTTTTGGTTAATATATTTTGTGGGTATTGAATGTAATGTCCATTCTAGTAACCTTTCATAGAGCAAAGTCTCTTCTAATGTTGTACAGCAGACAAAGAGTTCTGATGAGATCAAGCAATCAGTCCTAGTTTCCTTCATATTTTGCTTTTCTAATGAAAAAAATTTGCATATAGAAATTCTAATACTGTACTGATTATTTTTGTGAAACAAATTCATGATGGATCAGGTACTCATCATAAAATGCATTATTTATCACACTGTAATCTGTACTCTCCTGCTAATTATGTTATGCTGATAAAATACGACAAAATGCCATTGGTGGGAACTAAATACTGTAGGCAGATAACATGTGTGCACTCACATTTTTAATTTTACATATACTGTACTAATCCTGAACAACAGCATGTTCAATCTTGGACAATTTTATTTGAATTACCTGAATTTACCTGAGGGCCACTATCTCTCTAGTAACCTTGATGGGAACGGTAAGCTGGTGGATTGTAAAAGGTCCGCCCCCCCCCCCCCCTCCATGGTTTTGGAGGGTTTTTCCAACTGAATTTTGAATTGAATTGAGTATATGTTAATGAAAAAAGGTCCTGCTATCATTTCATAATTACCTTACTATACAAATGTAGTTATTGCACAAATGTTACTACTGTATGCCAATGTGATAATTGTCATGGTATTAAATTACATTATAATTTCATAAGCAATATACTGATTATGTTCACAATGGTTTTCATAATCACAATGATTATGGTTTTCACAACTATATACAGTTGTAATGAAGTATACTGGCTCAACCAATCATCATTTGCACATAATAAAGGAACTGCAGGTCTACTGGGCCATACAAGACAGTTCCTTTTTACATCCACCCAAAACTCATTCACATACAGTGACACCTCGGATTACGAATGCCCCTATTTATGAACTTTTCGGGTTATGAGCCCAATTTATTCGGAAAATTAAAATCGGGTTACGAACTTTGTCTCGAGAAATGAGTTTGTTGATACGCGTATAGGCCGACATAACGCGTGGTGGCACTGCAATCGCACCTCAGTTTACCAGTGCCTCCCGCCTAGTAACTATCGCGCCTGAATTCTTTATAAAGAATTAGTTTTTTTTTTTTACGATTTTTGGCTCTTTGAACATAAGATTTGTTATTACATATCTCGCCATGGGTCTCAAGAAAGCCAGTGCATGGTAAGATTCAAGCCAAGAAAACACATGTGAGAATGACATAGAGGAAAAACAAGAGATCTTTCGTAAACATGGAAATGGTATGAGGGTTGTTGATGTAGAGTAGAAGATGTCTCTCCCTCATTTATTAATAAAATGTGTGCAATATGAGAAGAATTTCAAAGTTTTGCTGAGAAGTGTCACCCAAATCAAGCTGTAGCAGGCCATTGTGTTAACCTTTTTAATGACCATATGATGTCTCACTTGAGACAAGTGTTGCAATGTAGGGAAAAACAAGTGTTGCTAGACAGGTTTTAGTGAGAAAAATAAGCAGTGAGCCACAAGTAGGTCCTAGTGATATGCAGGCAAAACATGACAGAGAGTGTACCTCAGAGAAGTCATCACTTCCTGATGTTATAATGGAAGGGGACTCCCCTTCCAAACAGTAACACCTCTCCTCCTCCCTTCCTCCTCACCGTCTTCCATACGCCAACAAAAGTTATCAGTAAAGGTAAGTAAAAACTTGTACATACATTAGTACTAAAGATCTGGGTGAATTAGGTATAAAATTTACTTTGAAGTTAATTTTTGGGGGAGTCCGGAACGGATTAGTTTAATTTCCATTATTTCTTATGGGAAAATTCGCTTCAGTTTACAAATTTTTAGCTTACAAACCGTCTCTGGGAACGGATTAAATTCGTAAGCTGAGGTACAGTACCAGTATAGGCATATTGGCTCATATAAGACAACACCAACTTATATCCATGATATAAATAGAAGCTCTCTAGAATGGGCTATGAGACAGCTCCTATTTATATCCACAATATTTACCTGAATTTACCCGAGGGCCACTAACACAAGTGACCTTGACGAGGACAGAAAGCCGGCGGCTTCCTGTTATAATAATATAAATAGGAGCTGCCTCATATTAGGCCCATATATGACTGAGTTTGGGACTACAGTATATAAATATGAGCTACGTTACATGGAGCCAATAGGCCTTATACAATATCCTTAGTTTTCATAATAATAATAATGTTTATTCAGGTAAGAGTACATACTGTACATGCAACATGTTACAAACACAATGCTGGATTTCTAGATGGATTTATGGATTTCTAGAATGTTCGTTTTATGTTCTTATTAATACATACATACATACATACATACATACATACATACATACATACATACATACATACATACATACATACATATCAGTGTAAAGAGATTATCTAGACATCCAAGGTCAGCCCAGAGTCATCTGGCTCAGCCATTGTGAATAACTAACATAAGGTCTGGCATTGACAGACTGGAGATGGGGCTCGCTGCCCCATGCTCAACTTGTTCAGTGCACAAAACTGGCCACAATGTAGATATTCAGTTTATTTCTAATTTTCTGCACATTTTGCATCCAAATAAATCATTCTAGAAGGATTTTTTTGTATACATAGGAGGACACGTTCAAATCCATAGCTGCACGGTAGGGGTTTAAGGTCTTGATGAGATAAGCCCTACCATGTCAGATTTGCTGTTGCTAGTCCTATGGCTATCAACTACTCCTGGTTGACTTAGATCTTGAATGATTTGGATCTGTGTTGGACTTTCTCCAAAGCTGATATGTTTCTTTTAAGGTGAGGTCTCCATGCTTGGATAGTGTAGTCCTGATGGGGGGTGCACCAGAGACTTGTACAGTTGAATAACCATTTTTATTTTCCTAAAAGTCAAAGGCTTGTTTTACTATTCCAAAGGTTTTTGATTGCAGCATCCACGTGTTGTGGATCCTAACTCATAGGTGCTTCTCTTCATCAATCTTTTGCAAGGTAGTCCCTCCTATGTTCTCCTGTGTTCTCCTGTGTTCAGTGTCGCAGATTAATAGTTGTGATGTGCATTGTTATGTCCCACATGCAAGGTCTTGTATTTTTCAATATTAAAAAACATTTGCCAATCTTCTGGCCATTTTTGGAGTTCATATAGATCTCTTTGTGAGACCTCAATATCCTTTTACCTTCCTACTTTACCTCAGAATCTTAGTGTCATGCAAATTTGATGTGCATAATCTTTGACCACAGATCTCAGCTATGTCACTGAGAAATTTGACAAAAAGGGCTGCTGTACTCCATTCACCACATTTCTTAAGCCAGATTTATGTCCAATTAAAACAACCCATATGTTTTTGGTATCCATTATAGTACTCTACCATTTATTCTCTGGGTTTGTAATTTTCTAGCCAGACTTTTTTGCAGAACCTGATCAAAAGCTTTAGAGAAATTCATATATACTAGGTCTACTGGAAGTCCTCTGTCTAAAATAGCTGGTTAACATGTCTAAGAGCACGAGCAGATTAGGAACACAAGATCTATTTTTAACAAAACTTCATTGTGTCGCTTTTACTAGATTGTGCATTGTGAGACGGCGAACGATTCCCTCGATGAGCTTGAAGACTGAGAGGTTAAGCTGATTGGTTGGTGCTTTTCTGCTGAGCTCTTTCTGTCTTTTTTTTAAGAGATGGAGTGACATTTGCATATTTCCAATCTAACTAGACTTGCTCTTGGTCCAGATATTTCCTGAATAGAAATTTCAGTGACAGACAATTCTTCAGCCAGTTTCCTTGCGATTTTGGATTGAATTCCAGCCACACCTGGGGCTTCAGATCTTTTTAATTAGTCAATGCTCTTCCTGATTGTTTTGCAAGTTAAATGCATATCCCTTAGTTCATTCTCTTCACCTGCTTTCAATATTTATGTAGGTATTGGGATGTTGTCTAATCTTTCTAGTGTGAACACTGATGTAAAGTATTCATTCAGATGTCGTAAAAAAATAATTGGTTGTTGTCAATCTTTAAGGGTCCTACCAAGTCTTTTGTCTTTGTTTTACTTCTTATATAGGCATAAAAAAAATGTGATCTTTCTTGATGTCTTGAGAAAGTTTTCTTTCATAGCTAGATTACCGGTGCAAGAAATGAACCTTGTGATACTCCATTCGTGACATTTCTCCTGTCTGATATATTGTCAAATATTACTGTCCTCATTTTTATGATGGTTTGAAAAATTTTCGTCCATGGTAGAAGCCTCCCTATCATTTCTCCAGTATGTTCTAGTTTCCAGAACAACCTCTTATGTGGGACTCTGTCGAAAGCCTTTTTGTTAGGTTCGGATAAAAACAGCCAACTCAACCATCTCTTTCCTGTCAAATCTCTGTGGTTCTATCATAGAAACTAAGTAGATATGTTACACAGGAGCTTCTAGATCGAAAATCATACTGTTTGTTATATAATTTTTCTCCAGATGTTATACCCATTTGGTTTTAATTATTTTCCAATACAGTATTTTGATTACTACACAGGTCTATAATTAAAAGGGGGGGGGGTCTTCCCTGCTGCCACTTTTGTAGACTGGAACTAGGTTAACCTTTTTCCATATCTGCCAAGACTCCTCAACACATAAATGACTGAAAAATCAATAGAAGTGGAATGCTGAACTCAAAACCCATGGTGAAACTCCATCTGGACCAACTATTTTGTTTCTACTTAGCTCCTTGGGCATTTTTTCACTTTGTCTCTAGACACCTTTATGTGCTCTATGTTGTTCTCAGGAATTCTTAGTGCTTGGTTTTCTGACAATTTAATTTTGCACAAACACACACTGTGTGTCTGTGTAATTATCTAAGTGTAACTACAGGATGAGAGCTAGGCTGGTGGTGTCCCGTCTTCCCAGCACTCTTTGTCATATAAAACGCTTTGAAATTACTGACGGTTTTGGCCTCCACTACCTTTTCACCTAACTTGTTCCAACTGTTAACCACTCTGTTTGCAAAAGTGAATTTTTTTATATTTCTTTGACAGCTTAGTTTAGTTAGTTTAAATCTATGACCTCTTGTTCTTGAAGTTCCAGGTCTCAGGAATACTTCCCTATTAATTTTATCGATTCCCGTTACTAGTTTGTACGCAGTGATCATATTGCCTTTTTTCTTCTATCTCCTAGTTTTGGCATATTTAATGCTTTTAACCTCTCCTAGTAGCTTTTGTCCTTCAGTTCTTGGAGCCATTTAGTAGCATGTCTTTGCACCTTTTCCAGTTTGTTGATGTGCTTCTTAAGATATGGGCACCATACAACTGCTACATATTCCAGCTTTGGTCTAACAAAAGCTGTGAACAGTTTCTTTAGTATTTTGCCATCCATGTATTTAAAAGCAATTATGAAGTTAGAAAGTGTAGCATAGGCTCCTCATACAATGTTCTTTATGTGGTCCTCAGGTGATAGTTTTCTATCTAGAACCACACCTTGATCTCTTTCTTTATCAGAATTCTTTAAAGATTTCTCACATAACTTATAGGTTGTATGGGGTCTATGTTCTCCTATTACACATTCCATAACATGGCATTTATTCACATTAAATTCTATTTGCAAAGTGGTGCTCCACATACTTATTTTGTCCAGGTCTTCTTGAAGGGCATGACAATCATCTAAGTTTCTAATCTTCCCTATTAACTTAGCATCATCAGCAAACATGTTCAAATACAGCAAACATGTTCAAATACAGCAAACATGTTCATATAATTCTGTATTTCATCTGGTAAATCGTTTAGGTAGACAATGAACATTACTGGTGCAAGAACTGAACCCTGTGGTACTCCACTTGTAACATTTCTGCAGTTTGTGTGTGAACGTGTATGCGCGTGCTTGTCTTAAAGGAATACAATACAGCTAGTAGAATGTTACTTTTTTATGTGGTAGGTCTAGTCCTACTACAGTAACCAGGACAGTGTGGGCCCTTTCCTGGCAATGTGCACTTTATTCTGTATTGGTGTGGTTGACCTTTTGTTCCTTAATGGATTTTCATTGATGTTTGTATTGATGTTGCTTAATTTGCAAGTATAAATTATGTCAGCCAGCAAGAGCAGTCTGACTAGACTAGATAGAAGAAGGAAGACGGATAATAACATGATGGAACGGTTAAACTGATGGTTGAAGTGATCAAGGTTGGAAGTTAGGAGCCACCAGAGGACAGTAGTGATGGACGCATCTAGGTCCTGTGATAATTTCATGTGCAACTTGTGCAATGTATCACTTGATATTGAACTGAGTATAAAAAATGTCATCCAGCAAGAAAAGTCTGATTAGACCAGATAGAAAAAGGTCTTAATATGAATATAAATACTAAATTGATGTAGAAAAGTGATCATGGCACTGTTTCTGAAATAAAAATACTGTAACAGAAAATAAAGATTTTAAAAGATTATTGCCAGGAGAGAGAGGCAAAGGAAAAAAGTGAGAGAGGTGGCCAATGAAAAAAAAAACCTCAAATATCAATTACTGTACTGTACTTTGATCAGTTCAAAGAATAAAGTCTTCAAATAGATAAATACAAAGTTATGTTTTAATTTATATTAACTATATTTGTGTAATGAATATGTAAATAATGTATGGTATCTAACTATGCTTAATGTGTAAACAAAAAAATTATGCAATCTGAGAAACTAAAAATTTTGGAAAGGGGTACGGGTCAACAAAGTACAGATTTTCGAGGGTCGTACTGTATATATGTATGTAAATACCAGTACATATATGTATATATAACTAGATGAGGAGACTCATGCTTAGATTATAGGGACAGGATAAAACTAAATTGATAATATCAATTACTATAGTGTACCATAAATGAGATTATGGGTAAAATAACATACGCTCAAAATAAGAATTTGTTAGTAGAAATCCACCACCCGTTTTGTGTTAGATAAAAAGCTAATAAACAGCAAACAAACTTTTTTCAAACTGGAGATTATCATAAACTTCTGGCGGTGAGTCGGAGGCTGTCCGAGAGATGGCGTTGTGGTGCACTTGCTGGTACCCATTTTCTATAATGTCATTTTCTGATATAGTGCCATTTTCAAACATTTCCGAGTTTATGATCTCACATGAGTTATGTTTGCACTTGCATAAAAAGCTTTTTTCAACTTGTCCACTGTCTTCTGTAAGGAAAATATTATTTTATCCAAAGATACCGAAAAGACGAGAAGCTTATGGCTCAAAATATGTACCATAAGGCAGAACAGGAAAGCAAGCATTGTTATTTATGGCAGTGAGAAAAACCAGTTAAATTTTGTCAGAAAAATTTCAATTAGCCAACTTTGAAATAAATATTAAGATTCAAATCAAATAAAAAAAAAGCTGTGAAAAATATAATTTACACAAAGCCTTTTTTTATTACTAAATTGATATACTGAACAATATCTAAAATTTCTGATCAAGCAGAAAATAGGCAAACAGTAATTGTACATAGGTTTACATGAATGTGCAAAGGGATATTACAAACTACAATGTGTGACCGGAACTGAAACAGTGATAAAAAAAAAATCAAGACGATCCAAGTGAATAAAGTGACATTAAAAGTGCAAAACAGAGGATCATAGTCATAATATCAGAGGCTCAGTACCTGGGCTAACACCACCTGGACTAACACCACGTGGGCCTGGCCTGATAGCCTGGGCTATCATCAGTAAGGTTGGACCTGGGCTATCATCAGTAAGGTTGGACCTGGGCTATCATCAGTAAGGTTGGACTTGGGCTATCATCAGTAAGGTTGGACCTGGGCTATCATCAGTAAGGTTGGACCTGGGCTATCATCAGGAGGGTTGGACCTGGGCTATCATCAGTAAGGTTGGACCTGGGCTATCATCAGTAAGGTTGGACCTGGGCTATCATCAGTAAGGTTGGACCTGGGCTATCATCAGTAAGGTTGGACCTGGGCTATCATCAGTAAGGTTGGACCTGGGCTATCATCAGTAAGGTTGGACCTGGGCTATCATCAGTAAGGTTGGACCTGGGCTATCATCAGTAAGGTTGGACCTGGGCTATCATCAGGAGGGTTGGACCTGGGCTATCATCAGTAAGGTTGGACCTGGGCTATCATCAGTAAGGTTGGACCTGGGCTATCATCAGTAAGGTTGGACCTGGGCTATCATCAGTAAGGTTGGACCTGGGCTATCATCAGTAAGGTCGGACCCGGCCTATCATCAGTAAGGTTGGACCTGGGCTATCATCAGGAGGGTCAGACCTGGGCTATCATCAGTAAGGTCAGACTTGGGCTATCATCAGGGAGTCAAACCTGGACTAACATCAGAGCAAGAATCAGTACCACAGTCGACTATTCAGGAGAAAACATTATACATAAGTTATCCAAGCTCTCTACTCGTGAGAAAACATAAAATATTTTACCCCAAAAAGTTAGCATTTTACCTATTAGTTAGCAATGGGGTATTCACCTGAGAGCCTCTAAAATTATGACAGTATGATTTGTAATACAATACACTGAAGGTGATTATGGCAAGAATAACTGGGTTAAACACTTAACATCAAAATGACTAAAGACTGCAGTAACTGCACACAAAGGTTTCATTATGTTACAGCTAAACATACAAGCCATTACCTTGTCTCACTAAGGTAAGAACCCAAGCTTTAACTCCGTTCACTGTTTTTGTGGAAAAGTTAAGTTCTTAGGCTGGCTGACATATAAACGAGTGGGAGACGGCCTTTATCGATGAGTCTGGCATAAGTAATTATTCGGCAGTAATATATAATGCGCATTTCAAAACAATTGCGTAGAAACTTTACTGATGGCAGGGGAAATAAAATCAGAGTGTTGGCAAAAGCCTTAAAATTAACAAAATAAATGACTGAACAGAGCCTATGTTTAGAAGCATATGGATGGAGAATGCTTGAAGAGATCAACTGCATGGGGGTATGTACAGTTCTTGCTGTAAATGGATTCATCTCGAAGTGTTATTAGGTTAATGGGACACTTGTAAAAATTTAGTTGACATCTTTCAAAGGGATTTTGTACGATTTCTGATAGTTGCACTTGATGACTTGGCCACAAAAGAAATAAGTTGACGTTTCTGCACACGCTATCAAAGACAACGCGCTAAATTTTGTTGTTCATAAATCCAGGGGAATAACAAAGCCTTTGCGTGTCTCACTGCACACTTCAGAATTTTAATGTTCATTTAAAAAGTGTTTTTTAACCTTCCAACTTTTATTAATAATGTATTAGTAAGTCTCTAATGGAGAAAGGCAGCATTGTGCTTACCTCTATATCTAGGGTCCTGTGCACGCAGTCTCGCATACTGCTCGGCTGTCATGCAGGTGCACTGAGGTTCTCTGGTGCGGCTGGGGGATGCTGGGGTTGAGACAGGCTTCCTGCGGCCCTTGGTCTTACCCCCGCCACCTCTCACAGGCTCCAACTTCAAGGAATACGATGAAGATGCCTTCCGGGAGAACTTGAAGGAGGGTGACTGAAAACAAAAACAGAACACAGGTGAGGCTATAGGAAAAAGGGACACTGAAATGATAATAAACATTAGCTTAATAAAAAATAAATAAAAAGCCATCGTTGAATGTAATGAAACATCTTCTGGTGGGTCCTCGGTGGCTTCTTTTTGCTAGCTACCTGAACAGCTTGACCTAATTCAATCCACACCAGACCTTTGCAAGTCATTGTTCCCATTTAAGACAAACTGAATTTGAACTGCCATATACAAAAGAGCAAAAAAAAAATTTTAATTGTGCTATGTACACTATGTGTTGGTGGCTTTGCAGGAATGTACCACTCAATCACCAATACAGTACAGTATACTGTATGTACTTTCACAACAGTATTTGCCTTCTTGTATATAAATAACTAAATAACTAAATTTATTTATTTATTTATTTATATACAAGAAGGTACATTGGGATTGAGAGGCTACATAGCATAGTAATAACATTCTTGTAAAGCCACTAGTACGCGCAGTGTTTCGGGCAGGACCTTAATCTAAGAAACTTATAAGTAAGTAAATACTTGCAAAATTTATAAAAATGATAACAGTTACATAGCATGAAAAAAATAAAAGATGAGAGAAAAATTGTAGGTATATTAAAGCACATAGGTAGCTCAGAATGATTGCAATGCCAGCTTGAATGGTAGTTTAACAAAACTTAGCAGGCACAATACAGCATATGGCTAGCACATAAAAGAAGACAGCAATGAACACAATGATAAAGTTGTTTGGATTAAGTACATAAAGATTGGGAGATTGGGCAACACTGGATACAGAGCAAATTTAAAGCTCAGTGTAGGAAACTACGAAGATGAAATTAGGTACTTTTTGGTTTTGTTTTAAATGAGGCAAAAGTTTGACAGCTTTTCAATTCACTAGGGAGTGAGTTCCATAGACTAGGTCCCTTAATTTGCATAGAGTGTTTACACAGATTAAGTTTGACCCTGGGGATATCAAAGAGATATTTATTTCTGGTGTGGTGATAATGGGTCCTATTACATCTGTCCAGGGAGAGTTTCAGAGCATGAAACAGAGCAAATGAAAGTGATGTTCAAAAAAAGGTAGGTTTACATAATGAGGCACAGTATATATAAGAATACACGTACTATACAGCTACTATAAAAAAAAATTCAGGGAATGTATACTTTAGTATGTATACTATACAGTATCTATACAACTCTGAACTGCAATACTAATCCTAATCCAGGGCATTACATGAGAAACAATATCGATTTGATAATCCTAGAGTGCAATTCAACCGAAGCAGAAATGCAATGCTAATTAAGGGTCCCAAATTATGGAATGATTTCCCAAATGAAATTCAAATCAGTACTACTCTCAACCTTTATTGGGCCTCATTAGATATTGTAACTTCCTACTTCACAAATCTTAGTGTTACCTGTATAAGCAAATTTGATGATGTAGTTTGTAATATTCTCCTTAATGTATATGACAAAAGAAATTTTGTCTTGATATTTTCTAACAATATTAACTATTGACCAACTTGTTTAACTACTGATATCTGCCATGTTTAAACTTGAAGAAAACTGTAGTCTGTTTATTTAGTTAAAAAGTATTTTTGCTGTTCTGTTTCAATTTCTGCTGTTCCATCCATCATGTAATTATTATCACTTTTTCATTTTTTCCTTTTTTAATTCAATTTATGCTTTGATCTCAATTAGTTTTAAGTTTTAGTCTTAAGTGTTTTTAGCCTACATCTTACCATAAATGCTGTGTGTATTAGTGGCTTTAGGCATAGTATGTACTAGCTCTATCTAGAACTCCAACATTCTGTTTGTAACTCATCTATTTGAACCACTTCCGCTTTCAGTTGCATATAGTCCTGGGGACCATTCAGGCTTGTTTGCATTTGTGTTCCTCACGTGTGCCCCAAAGAATGAGGTGATTTGATAAAATGCTATGGCCAAGATTACCATCCGAGTGCCGGCGAGGAAGTGGTTCAAATAGCTTCGGCTATCACTTCCTTGTGTCCGGTCGTGATGGTCAAGTGGATTAAGGCATCCTGTACATACCAGTTGCGTTGCTCCTGGCAGTATGGGTTCGAGTCACTTCTGGGGTGTGAGTTTTCAGTTATATATATATATATATATATATATATATATATATATATATATATATATATATATATATATATATATATATATATATAATGTGAGAAAGCTGCATGAACGCGCAAGCCATATATCACTAAGAACTCTTTGACCCGGCCAGGATTTGAACCCATGCCGTCCAGGATCACCCTAAACGTACACAGTACCGTGACCACCGCACCAATGATCGGTACTGTGTACGGTTAGGGGTGATCCTGGACGGCATGGGTTCGAATCCTGGCCGGGTCAAAGAGGTTCTTAGTGATATATATATATATATATATATATATATTATATATATATATTATATAATATATATATATATATATATATATATATTATATACACACACACACCCGAATACCTAACAGAGTCCATTGGATTATGATCCCAAATTCACTAACAGAGCCGGACAGTGGGCAATGTTGCCAACTTCAACCTCGACCAACTTTTCCAAACGACTGCAAACAGGCCAAAAGGGATAGCCTCAGGTGGAGAATATTGCCCAGCATTGCTGGAGGTAGCCTCTGTGGTAGGGCAAAGCTCATCTCCTAGCTGTACAGGCCGGTCCGTAGAATTACCCAAATCTACCCAAATCTACCCAAATGTACCCAAATCCTCCTAGTATTACGTAAGTAATGAAGAAATATGATATATTTACTGACTGTAATGTTGGTGCTGCACGTAGAACACGATCAAACCTATTTTCACTCTGAAATAATGTAATTTCATATCGAAATTCGAAGTAAATATGTAGCAGGTGACGCCATAGGAAGTCGACGGTCCAAGCGACAAAATTGTGGAGCGACTTATCCAAGATATATGGTCGCCTGGAGAGTGTTTGCTACCATATCAGCCTCCTGTACACAGTGATCCAGTCGTCGCACTTCTTTGCTCAAATTGTCGCAAATTTACAAGTAGAATGGGTATTTGTAATAATATCTTTCATAAACAGCCACAAAACATTTAATATTTATTTTTAAAAATTGTGTCTGGAAGTTAAATCAACACCACAGGACAATGATTTTGTTATATAGATACTATCGTTATTCGTTTGTATGCGTTCGCTACTTAAACTACCCATGTCGTTTTCGTTCATAGAACACCGAACCCAACACGCTCTCTGATATATTATTTAATTATAGAGATTCACAAATAAAACTTATATTTTTATAAGTTATCAGAAAGGCAGAGAT
The DNA here is from genome assembly GCA_020271785.1 of Procambarus virginalis. Classification (NCBI taxonomy): domain Eukaryota; kingdom Metazoa; phylum Arthropoda; class Malacostraca; order Decapoda; family Cambaridae; genus Procambarus; species Procambarus virginalis. The sequence continues at coordinate 3,313,103 of WNGS01028583.1, read as the reverse complement.
CAAATAATTCTTGTGAATCCATCACAAAGATTATATCTTATTAGACAGGAAAGATATTCATATTTTAAACAAGGTTTCTTGGCCGACGCTCTCCCTATCGATGGGAACTATGACCTTTCAAAGACCAATGTTAATTTAATCTAGATATTGTATTAACAAAGACAGACATATAAGCTGTATGTTAATACTTTAGCATAAATATAACTGAAGTGAAAGTGAAGATATATGCCTTTTATAGTTACGTGATGGCTATCTCAGGGAATGCGAAGGCCTGCAAACAAGTGAATCAATTGTGTAATTCATTTGCATATATGCAAAGTAACATTAAAGGTCTATATGTCAGCATAAACACAGATCTAACGATAATGTGACTACATTTCAAGGTAAAATATCTTAAATGAAACCCAAGATATGGTTAAATATATAGCCAATACCACACCATCGCCGGTGTCCGGACACATGAAAACTTCCATTGCATCAGTGTCCTGCCAGGCGGCCAATACAGGCTTCACAATTCAGAAAAAATTGTAATTCGGAGAGATGCGTTGATAAACACAAAATGTTTTATATTTTAAATACAGATACAAACTTTGTTTTCAAACGTTTATTGTAACACAATCTCAAGTATAAGAACCATGATATATTTTGGATTTAACAATTTCCTATAAAGTTGCAATGCTACCTTAATTGTATATGATCATCATCATATGCAGACATAAATTAACTTATAAAATGTTGAGGTAAAGATACACGTATGTTAATTATGACACAGGATCGCTCTTATAAGAACTTAATTATAAACCATAATATTATAACTATAACAATTCACTGTGTTGGGGACAGGAAACCACAGTATATTCATACACGATAGGCTTTTATCAAGGTCATCCTTAAGGTCGAATTACTGACCCCGCCTAGGATGCAACCCCACAACAAGCTGACTAACTCCTGAGTACCTACTTACTGCTTGGTGAACAGTCGCATTACGTGAACCCATACTCATCCTGTTGCCAGTAGTTTGTGCAACCCATACTCATCCTGTGACCTGTAATTTATTGTGCAACCCATACTCATCCTGTTACCAGTTGTTTGTGCACCCCATACCCATCCTGTGACCTGTAAATTATTGTGCAACCCATACTTATCCTGTGACCTGTAGTTTATTGTGCACCTCATACTCATCCTGTAAGTCATAGGACATTGTGCAACCTTTTCTCATCGTGTGAATCTTTGTTTACTTTGCTCTCCATACTCATCCTCTGCGCGATAGTTTCTTGTGCAACCCATACCCATATCATGTCACTGGAAACGGGAGACCTTCCGGAAAGACAGCTAATGTAGTCCCAATTTACAAAAAGGGTGACAGGCAAGAGGCACTGAACTACAGGCCAGTTTCCCTAACTTGTATACCACGGAAGGTAATGGAGAAGATTGCGAGGAAAAGGCTCGTAGAGCATGTGGAGGGAAACAGCTTTGTAACTCTCCACCAGCATGGGTTCAGAGATAGTAAATCGTGCCTCACAGGCCTAATAGAATTCTATGACTATGCAACACAAATTAGGCAGGGAAGAGAAGGGTGGGCAGACTGCATTTTCTTGGACTGTCAGAAAGCCTTTGACACAGTACCTCACAAAAGGCTGTTACAAAAGTTGGAGCAACAGGCAGGAGTAAAGGTAAGGTGCTCCAGTGGATAAGGGATAGTATCTAAGTAATAGGAAACAGCGAGTAACAGTGAAGGGGAAGGGATCCGAGTAGCGAGATGTCACCAGCAGGTTCCACACGGCTCTGTACTCGGACCCATCCTGTTCTAGTATATGTAAACGACCTTCCAGAGGGTATAGACTCATTCCTCTCAATGTTTTGCTGATGATGCAACATTATTACCGAATATACATAAAACACAAGACTTTATTACAACAAATG
>WNGS01028583.1:3273291-3294651 GCA_020271785.1 Procambarus virginalis | reverse complement strand
TATGTTTGTCCTGCACACCGCCCCCCATCCAGTGGGTAGCGGTGGATAGGTTACAATCACTCAGTTACTTGAAAATTAATTCTCAGATTTCTCATTAAGCCTAACAGGATTCCTGTCTCCTACAACTCTATTTACAATAAGAGAGGGTTCTATTGTAAAAAAAATTATAGCCACTTTCACCTCAGCAATAAACTAATGATTCAATCACCTGTGCCTTGCTCATCACTTAATAAACAAAATATCCGACATCTTCATTATTGACGTCTTACACAGTTTTGTATAACGAAACTCTTAATTATTTAAAGAACAAAGTAACAAATACATTCTGGAGACGATGAGTCACAATAATGTGGCTGAAGATATGATGAGCAAACTACACATCAAAAGATGGAGAAACGACGATGTTTCGGTCCATCCTGGACCTTAAAAACGAAGCACTACCTAATAAATTCCCTGTAACCTACCTTACCCCTCTATTGTCAATCTATGTCTGTTTTTTTAAACAACGCTGTTTGTTGACCTAATTGTATTTGTGCTGCTTTTTCAGCCATGTTTCCCCCTTTTTTATCTCTATTTTTATTTGTTCTCAACACATTTTATTCTTTATACTCAATTAGTATTAATCTTTAATTATTAATGTTTTTCTTGCCTGAAACGCTTTGTGTAATAGTGGCTTTAGGCATTGTATGTACTAGCTCTATCTATAAATCCATAAACCTTTGTAAAATCTCTTGTATGTATGTACCTTACCTAAATAAACATTTATGTATTTATTATTTATTTATTATTTATTTATTATCAAACATGTGTGTGTGAGGAAGAGAGGAAGGAACGAGTCAATAATTTATTGGCCTGTTCCTTCCTTTCTTCTTCACACACACGACTTGCTAATGGTCCAGGACGGACCGAAACGTCGTTGTCTCTCATTTTCTGCTGTGTGGTTTGGTCATCAATAAATATCTTTATTACAGTAACACACATAAACCAGTCACCATGCAACTTTCATTTAAGCCAACAAATGATCTATCAAACTGCAAATACTTCTAACTTTTCTGATTGGCTACTGAGCTCGTTCGCACCAGACCTCAAACTTTTAAAATGAGCTTTCAATGTTATTCTAATTTTGTTAATACTTATTTCTGAGACTGCTACTCATTAAATTTAACTCTTGTAATTTTAATTTTGTCATATTCTCTACAACTCTCAACATTCTTTCAGGAATATAGTTTTGCAAATGACGTGCTCACTAAATAAGGCAACTGTAAAGTTCAACTGGTACTCGTCTATTTGATCCCAGCAATCCAATGCCGACATGTCTGGCTAACCAAAGTTAAATTAAAACCAATACATATTGGAACTCCCAACTGGGTTAGACATTTAGTACCTATTGTCTAATATTTATAGTTAAATACACATAACGTTCTCTATGTGTAACGATACACAACATTTATATTTTTCAGATAAGACTCTCACAGACACATTTTAAACATGTATGTCTACGATACTACAACATAATAATGCTTCTCTGAGTATAATGATTGGGCAGAAAGTGGTACCATTATTTTTTATAGTGGTCTATTCCCCAGCAGAAGTAAAGTTCCCACTCAGTGAAAAAAGCCAAAATGACAGAATGAAAATGCAGAACAAATAAAAAGTAGTTTCTAAACAAAAATTCAAATGAGGTATGTAATGAAAGATTAAAACAATGGAAAGAGTCAAGTCACTCCTATGTTCCGGTTTAACTCTCACAGACCGAGTCATATGGGTTGGTATATCTCCCAAATTGCTCAAGATATTTGTCTGCCAGTTGGGGTTTAAAGACAAACTGATGGTGAATATATATAAGCTATGCTGTGGAAAATAACCTCAAAGGTTATTTTATAATAAGCTGCTAAACTCCCATGTTGTTTAGTTTTTTAGTTTTAGTTCATTTATTATGCACCCCATACCCATCTTGTGGGCGGTAGTGGAAAGGGTTACAGAGGCACATAATGGGCTCAGGGACTGAACCCCACAATTCATTTAGCTAAGCAAGTTACAATCTTGATGAGCTAGTTACCATGTTGTACATACAAATTTTGGATTATTGGACTTCAATCCCAATGTGATAATCACTTAGAAATTGCCCTCAATTTACCTCTGCTCATACTTTTTAAATACAGTATAAAGTTTAAAACACAACAAATGACAAATACATTATAATCTTGACTGTTAACTGAAGACCCTCAGAGTTCCAAATCACAAACACACACACACACACAAGATAGAAGAAAAAGAGGTGATATGATCACCACTTTCAAAATAATAACAGGAATTGGCCAAACTGACAAAGAGGAATTCCTGAAACCGGTAACGTCTACAACAAGAGGTCACAGATTCAAGCTAAGGAAACAAAGGTGACTAAAAAAAATTTGAAAGTTTTCTTTGCAGAGTGGTAGACAGTTGGAACAATTGAAATGAGAAGGTGGTGGAGGCCAAAGCCATCAGTAGATTCAAAGCATTATATGATAAAGAGTGTTGGGAAGACGGGACACCACAAGCATAGCTCTCATCCTGTAACTACACTTGAGTAATTACACACACACACACACATATACTGCTGACCCTCCCCAGGATGAAAACCCCACAACAAGCCGACAAACTCTGCTAGGTGTACAGAGGCATTAGGTGATATGAAACATGCCCACCCATTTCTGTCTCCTAGAATTTGAACCCAGAATTTCTGATTGTGAGTTGAGAATGAACCCAACTGTACTACTGAGACCCATTCCCAAATATATTACCTCAGATTAAAAATCAGCTGGAAAAATGCTCAGAAACAATAATGGGACCTTTGACAAACCCCTGGTTTCCTATCCTTATCAAAGCCACTAGGAATAGTGGCCCTTAAGTAAATACAGGTAAATATTTCTTTAAATTAATCATTTGTATTCTATTAAAAAAGTAATTCACCTTTTCAACACTTTAACCCTATCTCTTTGCTATTGTAAATTTACTTTGCATTCCTTTTGTCATCTAGTTCCAGTCTTCAGTCTTTGTATAAATAGGTTGCATTTTTTAATTTCAACATGTTACAGATGTTAATGGTATAATCTAGAAATGCTTCCTGTCCTCAACTAGGCATTCCAGTAGGTTCATGCCCTGATATGTTCAACTTTATTTTATATTTATTTATTATATATATACAAGAGTTCTTACGTTCTTGTACAGTCACTAGTACTGTACGCGTAGCCTTTCGGGCAAATCCTTAATCCTATGTTCCCTGGAATACGACCTCGACAAATTGTTTAACAACCAGGTACCCATTTTACTGTTGGATAAACAGAGGCTACAGGATTGACGCCCAGTAAATCCTCCCTGGCCAAGATACGATCCCAGGACAAAGCGCTCGCATAACATCAGGCGAGTGTCTACCACTACACCACTGGGACTGCACAACTAGCAAATGCTCTTTAATATTTAAACAATATTAAAATGAAACAAAAATTTGACTTCACGGTAATGAAAGTGGTTATTCAACTGTACAAATCTCTAGTGTGCCCAGATTTGATCTAATGAATCTAAGCATGGAAACCTCATCTTCAGAAGGCCATACTGTATCTCTTTTGGAGAAAGTACAACACAGCGACAAAAATCATCCCAGAACTAAGTCGACTCATACCAGAAACAGTTGAGGGCCAAAGGACTAACTACACTGCAAACTACACATGATGGCTGATCATCAAAATTTGTTGAATATTGAAAAATTTAGAGGATATTAATGCAGATCACTTTTTAAAAGGGTCTAATTTAACACATACGAGATGTTTTCTCACCTATAGGGATATAAAACCCATGGGTCCTCCTACCTTGGCAGTAAATGCCAAGACATAACTGCAGTTTAAAATCCTGCTGTAAAAAATTATCAGGAAAAATGGGGAATTTTGACAAACTATTGGCTTCCTGTCCCTGTCAAGGCCACTAGATAGATAGTGGATCCCGGGTAAAATTAGGTAAGCTGCATAGGTAACTTTAATTCTTTTCAAACATGCTTGTTTCACAAAGCAAGCCTTATGGCATGTTAGGGAAGGAAATTATCAGGAGGAGAGCACTAAGCCAATGTGACTATATAGCACTTGGAAGGGATATAAGGACAAGGAGCTGGGATAAGCATGGCTTGTAGTCAACATAAATATCTTGTAGTGTTTTGTGTATTTTTCCATTTTGCACTAATTTGTATAAACTGCACAAAACATCAGCTTCCAATGAGTATCAATCCAGATATACAGTACTGTAGTACAAATCTCAAAAACACAGTAATCCCCATGAAGAATCTACTTTCACAAAAAAAATACCCTATTATATTTTCTTAACAACTAAACACATGCAGTGCAATCCACAGTTAAAAGAAATAATCTAGTTGTATTACTTCTGATGTCGATTTTTCCCTCACAGTGACAATTCATACTGTGCGTCTGAGGTTATACGTGATTTCTAAAACATTCATTTTGCTACGAGTGCATTATAATAAGTAAAAACTGGTACTTACCTCTGATGACGTGAGGTAGCAGAGGCGGGAATCGGCACTCTCCATGGACGCCTGGGCAACCAATGTGCTGTGTTCCCGATCGCTGGAGTAACCTCGTTCGCGGTCACTTCCATAACCACCTCGATCACTGGCATAGCCTCGTTCACGGTCACTAGTGTATCCTCTAGTGTCCCGGTCACTCATATAACCTCTTTCACGGTTATTCATATAGCCGCGTTCTCGATCGCTCATGTAGCCTCTTTCACGGTCACTCATGTAGCCTCTCTCTCGATCGCTCATGTAGCCTAACTCACGAGTGCTTGTGTAGCCACCTCTTTCCCGATCGCTCACGTAACCTCTTTCCCGATCGCTCATGTAGCCTCTTTCCCGATCGCTCATGTAGCCACGTTCTCCATCACTCATGTAGCCCGAGCGTTCCCGATCACTCATGTAACCGCGAGAGTCCCTATCACTGGTGTAGCCTCTCTCCCGGTCACTCACATAGCCCGAGCGGATACTGTCTTGACGATCGTAGAACCTGTTTGGAAAACGAAACAAGTGGTTATTAATGACATGCTTAAAAAATGCACTTAATGTAATGAAACACCTCTTTCTGAGTGAGCCCCCACCTCACTCAGGAAAGAGCCCCAGCTCACTCCCTCAGCTTTAGGGAGTAAGCTCCCTAAAGCTATCTCACTGAAACTAGCAAATAGTTCTGAGAGATTCAACTTTTACTTTGTTTGGTAGAGCTTGTTTGGTAGAGACTACAAGACTACCCTTTGTTTTTTTTTTAGCCATAGTTTTATCTATTCTACTATTTTACCATTTATTCCATGTGCTTATAATTTCCTTGCCAGTCTTACATGTGGTACTGTATCAAAAGCTTTAGAAAAGACCAAGTATACTATGTCTAGTGGAAGTCCTTAGTCTGGATAGCAGGTTACGGTTTCCAAGAATGTGAGCAGGTCAGTAAGGAAAGATTTATTGTTATTAAAACCATGATGTGTTCATTTTATTAGAATGTGCACAGTGAAAGGTAAATGATTCATTTCCTTAAGAGTCTCTCCATGAGCAGCAGACATGTGAGGTTAGGCTGATTGGTCTGTACTTTTCAGCTGAGCTTCTGACTATATTAAAGATGGGAGTGACATTTCCAAATTGGAGGTAGGGGGTGGGACTTGCAAATACTTGCCGCAGGGTTAGAAAGGCACTAAATTAGCTGATTATTTGGTAATAGGTGAGGTCCAGGCATTGGACCCCCCCCCCTCACATGCAAACTCAGTTAGATGAGTATGTTATTTATTATAGGGTTCAGCTTACGCTTTCCCTAGCTGGGGACAGGAAGCCTGTTAGGCTTATCAATATCCCCCCTAGACCAACTACTGATATTGCCAAGATGCAACCCCCAACAGTTGCCTGACTTCCAGGTGTCTATCTATTGCTATGTGAACACATCAGGTGAAAGGAAATGTTTCCTAAATGCTTCTGTCTTGCCATGCGGATTGAACCCGGTAACCTTAATGCTAAGCCAATGATGTAGACCACAATGCTACTAGATCCAACATGCAAGTGGTTTAAATGGTTTCTGCCTGAATTGCTGCGCGTACTAGTGGCTTTACAAGATTGTAAATACTAAACTATGTATTCTCACAAACCCAATGTACCTTCTTGTATATAAATAAATACATAAATAAATAAATATATTTTTAAAATCAAAACCATATTACCTCTAACCACATTAATTAAATACTTAAATAAAATGACAGGTAATACCTAACATTGTTTAGATAATTCAAAAAACTTTCTTTAGAAAAACAGAGTTCATACACACTACTGCTATGCCAGAACATTTGTAAGCATAGTAAGTATGAAAAGACAAAAGTGGGAAAAACGCACCTACGCTCATGATCACTCATGTAGCCACGATCATAAAGATCCCGTCGACTCCCATAGCTGTCATTGCGATCACTAAAGTACCCACTGTGATCACGTTCATCGCGGAGTGTTGCGGCAGGAAGAGACCGCTCTGAACCTCTTGTGCTTGCTGGGAGTGTTCCATACTTATTGTTGAGATTCCCTGCAGCAGAGACATTGGTGAGTCAAGTGCCAGTGGAGGAGAAGGCATGGGTGATGCTGCAGCCACTACACATAGACTCAGAGATCTGTCATCTGCTGCTTACCAGTCAACTGGTAAACACCACTGCTCATGCCAAAAGTGGCACAATGGAACCCTAAGCCAAGAAGGGATGCAGCATCTCCTAGTCACACCCTAAAGCAATGCAATTTTTAACAACCATGCAAGATATCTACTGCAAAATGCTATATTACCATGCAATAATCTTATAATTCAATGTAACAAACATATTTGAAAAGACTTTCATATTTACTGTATAAATAAGATAAAGTATGCCTTTAACATGGGAAAATTTGAGATTGCCATAATGTTCATTATTTTTGCCTTTATTGTCTATATTAACCTAAATTTAAGATTTTTGTTTATTATTATACAAGGGGCTACATAGGCAAAGTAGACTTAATATTAGCAGGTCATGCTTGAGAGTAGTAGGTGATGAGTAGGGTCAGCCGCAGTGGGCCATTGTAACATCTGTATCGGTCAGCTTTGAACCCCTGTCTTCATGGTGCCATCAACTTTCTGAAATCTAACTAATCTAAATCCCTATCTAACTATTCCTAATCAAAGTTCTATATAAAGAAGTAACAGTATAAAATGTCAAGGGCAGGAGTCAGGGAGGGAGAGTTGAAGTGTAGGAGTCAGTATAACGGAGAGAGGAAGGGTTAAGGAGAAATACACAACCAAGTCTATCAAAATTGATTGAAAACATAGACTGTATGGTACATCTTTATTTAACAATGTAACACAAGATATGCACATATCAGTATCTGTATTGTACTACTACAGTATTCACAAAAATATTAACTTGTCAAAGCCCTCTACTGAAATTTAAATGCCATGGTTACCTGTTACATCCCATTGAAATCTAGATACCAGGGTTAGTAAGAACATAATGGCTCCTTGTTTACTGCATTTGTAAGACACCACTAAAATAATTAAACAAAATGAAACTCCCCATTACTAAATTACACACAAATTATTGAATTTTAGAGATCTATAATTTGGTCAAGCTAATTCACAGTTGTTAAGAAGATGAGGCCCAAGCAAGTCAACTCCTACAAGAAACTATGTTGAGAACATAATACCTAGCTAGCTAACTTTACCATGTCACTCTTGTGACAACTGCAACATCCTCATAAGAGCAGACAGCCCTAGCATCTCAGATCAGTTCCTAATATTCTACAGTGATTTTGTAAATGCCTCCTCCACATAAGAAAATATTAAGTATAAGACATAGCACTGAGATAATTAAGAATTTACTTATGTTTGCAAGCAAGATTTATAATTGTAACTGTTCCAATGCATATTTTCATAAATAGTACAGTATTTGTAGTCAAAAGTGCTATAGTGGTGAACAATGTATATTTAATTTTAAAACATTCTAACCTCTATAAAAAACCTCAACTACTTCAACAGCACTTGTAAATACACGCTTTAGGTTAAGAAGAATGGACAAATATCTCTATTTTGTTAACTTCATTTCTACTGCCTTCTGGGAATTTCTGTCCTTACCAACTGATAGCTAAAATCAGAGTTCAACTGGACCCATGTTGAGTTCCAGGGTGTTGGTTGGTCTTGACACTTCCTTGTAATATCACAAGCAAGTGTTGAGAAGCTGCGAAACACTCTCATCAGGTAGCTGTGGGCATTCAGCAGGCATCATGTTCCACTACCAGAACCAGCACTTGGAAAGACAACTAGCACGGGCTAGCAGGAAAGCTGTTCTGAATGCTCGCAGGAGAGCTAATGTGGATGCTAGCAGGAGAGCTACTGTATTCTAAATGCCAGCAGGGAAGATTTTGCAAATTCTAGCATGTGGTAAGAGGAGAGCTCTTGTGGATGCTAGCACAGAGGCTAGTGTAGCTGATCAAAGAGCTTGTGTTAAAGCAATCTGCATCACACTGCATTTGCTTTGTGGTTAGTTTTCTCTCCATTGCCAGACTGTTTTGAAGGGAAAGCAGGTTGATGTTCTTGCCACAAAATATGGGTATTTTGCACTGAATTTACGGTTGTCTTTACTGAGGAGTCATGATCCTGAGCATTCAGTAGACAAAGCCATGGCATTAAATCCCACTTTACCAGTTAAGTTAATCTGGAGAAAGATGCATGGACACTAATATTGATACTGGCATGATTTTCAGAGGTGAAAAAGTTTATGTCATTTCTTTCTAGAGAATGTTCAACCAATGTCCCCAGACAGACACTAATGACAATCCAGCACTTGCAAGGGAAGGCTGGCAAACATTTTCACTCTCTCTGTTACAAGTGTTGTCGCAATAATGTTACTACAGCCACTATCATTTGTTTTAGCCTTCAACCAACAGCATATTAATCCACTAGCTAATATTGGTGCACTTATCAATAATACTCCTGGGGCTGAAGACTAACCAATTTATTATGGGTACTTTTTCACTTTTGATTATTGTGCAATTTGTGGGCTATTTTTATCTGCGTAAAAATATGTAATTAAATGTCTCTCTCTCTCTTGTTTACCTAAAGTGTTAATTTTCAGACAAAAAGAATCTAGATGCATTGCTAAATACAGTATGGGCAACTGCATGACAACTCTCCAACGTCGATGATGTAACGTGATATATAGTTAAGCCCATACCTTTAAAATGCCTCATGATAGTGATGTTTAAGAGAATCACTTGAAGCATTTGACACCGTCCACGCACTGGTCTGGTTATCACACAACCAAAACAGTCTTCACATGCTTGCACTCACAAATGTGAAAGAATGAGGATTAGCTCAGCAAGCATATGTAAGTGGCAAGAGTAGAAGGAAAGATAAGACTGGAACAAAAATATAAAGATATGTAATAAAAGGGAAGTTAAGAGGTGGATGAAATGTTACAGACTGCAATAGGGTTTGACATACATATGAATGAGTTTGGGTGGATATAAATAGGAGCTGCCTTGTATGGGTCAACAGTTCTTCTGCAGTTTCCTTTACTCTTTTGTTCTTAATGTGCTCCAGTGCTACAAAGAAGGCAAGAGAAAAATCTTGATACAGTAGTACCTAATTAGCACAACATAATATGGGAGCAGCATTGGACTAATGTAAAAAAATGTTGTTCTTGTCCAATGTTACTCCAGTGACGTGTGTCTGCTGTCAATATCTGTTTTTATAATATATTTAAATGATTTATGCCATGTTTAGTGTTCATTGGTTCCTAGGCTAAAAGGGTATCTTCTAATTGTTTACTCAAAACCATTATACTGTACTTGCATACAAAAAATAATGACAGGATCTTGTTCAACTACAGTAGATTAATTTGATTGGATGAACTTCATTTGACACAAAGTTGCAATGATTTGGAAACCTTCATATAGTACAGACAATGGACAGATACATTGGTATCAGTTACAAAACCTGTAAACAATCATACAATACCTTTTGTGTTCAATAACTCTCCAAATTATATGCAGATTAATTTTTTTTAATATTCATCCAAAATTTATAATTAAGGATTTAAATTGATAGAATATGTGATCATTAAGATGCTCTTCGTTTTCTGCTTCCACAATTAATTATTTTAAGCATGAAAATACAAACAATACTAACACAGAATTGTTTCAGTGTAAGTCTTTTGCAGAATAAAATTGGCAGAATTAATTGCACACAAAGGAAACAAAGCTACCGACAAAACTTTCTGGTTTTCTTTTGCAAACAGAGTGGTAGACAGTTGGAACAATTAAGTGAGAAATAAAATTAACAATTAAAAAGGGGAGGCCAAAACTGTCAGTAGTTTCAAAGTGTCACATGACAAAGATTATCGGAAAAATGGGGCACTATCAGTATAGCTCTCATCCTGTAACTACACTTCGGTATTTACCAATGGAATATGTACAGCTGCTGAGTAATTCAAGAAGCTAAAAATACTACTCAATTAAATAAACTATAGCAAACTCGGTCCACCGTCCTGGTGGACGGTGTTCTGCTGTTCTCCTTAGTGCCGTATTTTGCACTACTTGTAGTTTTTGCATGTTAGTTTTTTTTAAGATGTGTAGTGGTACTAGGGGATATTCTAGATGCTAAAGATGATGTCAATACGTTCCAGCAATGAGTAGAACCAGCAAAAAAAGAATACAGATGCTGACCAAAGCCAAAGAATTTGATAGTCTGTAGACAACACTGCTGCTTTTACCCCCACCAAGTTCGGGCTGTGTCCAGCACAGGGGACATAGATGCAAACTCATTGATTTGATGAATCTGTGCTTGCAATCCAGTATATTATCTAGACATATTTGAGGCATTATCGTATGACTGACCACGACAGTTTGATAGTGGAATTTTGTTCTCATTAAGAAGATCCACGACAGTGTCTGTTAGATCCTTTGCTCTATGAGAAAAGATGGGGATGAACATTAAGAAACATTCCACAGGCTCACAGCCTTTAATGTATCGGACAGTAAATATCAACTGATCTGTGTATGAGATGACTGGAGTGGAATCTTCACTTATTGAATAATACTTTTGACTTTTTTACTTCAAGAATAGTACAAAGAACCTGTTGTCCCATTAATTCAATAAATTACTCACAAATATTTGCAGATAAATATGATGGATTCCCTCTTCCAGGATTTTCATACATTTTGAGATGTTCTTCCAAGAAAGGGTCAAATTCACTTAGAAGTTCTAGTATGCCTAAATAGTTGTCATTTTTTGCTGACCCAATAACCTGATTTTCTCCACAAAATGGCAAACCTCTAGAGGCAAGAAAGTGAATTACAGAAACCACACGTGTCAACACTTTATGTCAATATTCCTGCCCGGTGCGATATTGCTCAATTAATAAAGAATCTACACTTCAAGTTTCTTTATGCCTCATCAAATATGCTGTCATGCACTTTCTATGTTCTTCTCCAAATTATGTTCTACAATAACAATGCTGTGATTCCAATAATTGAAATCCAATGTAGCAAAAGGAGATTCTTTCATGGATAATAGGCGACGTTTCACGTTTGAACACATTGTTTGGTAAGTACCTTGTCTTCATATTCTTAACTCCAGCTATTTTATACACACTGTGTGAGTTTGAAAGGTTGCTATCATGATTCTGACATGATGAGGGCCCACTACGAATCTAGTAATCTAATGTGTTAGTATCATTAATGTTCCATAGCCCCGGATCTGTCTCTTGGATTGCAAACTTTTTTACTGTTACAGATATGGGTATTTTCTCTTGTAAAATGTCACCAGCAGCGGCAACAGGTAATGACGGTATGTCTGCTGAAACTGGATGATTGGTAGCAGGAATGGAAGTAGATGTGGATGCTAAATCTGAAGGAACAGTACTGGTGGCTGACGTTGCAGGAGTGGATGCTGATGTGGATGCCATGTCTGAAGGAATGGTATGAGTGGCTGTCGTTGCACCTGTGTTGAGCCACGATGTAAATTTTGGAAGTTTCCTATTTTCTCCTTCTCTGCAGCTCTCTTTCTCTTCTGTGCTCCACTCAAAACATTACATTTTATTTCTGCTGAAAGGGTTATTCACCTGGAAATATATATCTTAAATATTTAGTTTTTAGTTCCACACCAGGATGTAGGGTTATACAGTTATTATATAAGTGAGCTCGCAACAAGACCTAAATATTTAAAGAATCAGCTTCCATAATGAACATGTTCCTATGCTCATGGGGACTCCGGGAAAATGCCCATCGGGCCCATGCGGTAAGATGGCCCTGCTGATAAATACTCTTAAACAGTTGAGTTAGAGGCCTTGTGTCGAAAGGCGATACATGAATGCCTATAATGCTTCGTGATTAATGTCTTTATACATTATACACTATCTGTACCTACTAATTAGCCGCTGTAACATATTATGTACACTGTATTTTATAAATAGAATTACTGTATAATTATTAATATTTACTTATTCAGTGTGCCTCTTATACTAGTCAATACATAGTAAAATTCTGTATACAATAAAAGAAAGATCATTGTAAGCTGAAATATTTTGAAGCAATCTGAAAGGGCAAAGACATTTGGAAATGGCAAAGTCTTTTCAAAGTTAAATCTGCTCACTTTGGATGGGTGAGCTTTTATTTTACATATTACAGTAACACACAACACTGTAAACACCTCAATTGACGAGAAAAGATCGTGGCAATATGATGGGATCAAACTTGCATCCTTGGACTCCTTGATGGATAATTTCTCACATGTTTTACCTGAATTTACCCAAGGGTCACCATCTCTCAAGTGGCCTCAGCAGGGGTAGGAAGCCAGAGGCTTGTCAAGGGTCCCTGCATTTTCCCTGATAAAAACACATCACATTATTATGATGTTATTGTATTTCAATGGATAAAACACCCACATATTCAAAATTAGTTTTTCATAAGTAGAGTCACAATTTTGTAAAAGTATTTTGTGGAGTTTATACCAGAACTATTATTTCTAAAATGAATAAATTTTCACTGCACCAAAACAACATATTTTATTTAAATTTAGTTTGAATATTTTACACATAAAATGATAACACTCCAAAGGCAAACTACGATGGAGGTACGATTATCCTTTCTCAGTGATAGTTGTGTCCCTGGTCATGTATGTTGCTTAATACCACCAGCTTCATCACACTAACTCTATAAAACCCCTTCACATGTTCTTATTAATCCTTCATCTCTATTTTCTTTCTTAATTTTTGATCTTCCTCTCAACACTTTTCTACTACCACTAAACATATCTTGTATATGTGAAATGTACACCCTGTACTGATCTACAGTTTACCTGAATTACATGACTTTACCAGAGGGACACTCTCTCTCTATAGGCCTTAATGAGGACAGGAAGCCAGCACCCTGTGAGAGGCAGCCATGGTGTAGAGCTCCTCTGGCACCTCGCCCCTTTGTGCACCTCATGCCCGATATTAATACAAACAAACCCGAGAATTGAACCCAGGATTTCTGACCGAGTCAAGAGCGAAGCCAACTGTACCCATAAGTTGTTGAAAATTTTGCTTGCTGTTTGACTTTCTGAGCAGTGTACTTTTGCTGTTGGTTGATCTTTACTGTACCTGTGATGGCCTTGCTTGTGAGTGGTTCAGGGGGGTGGCTCTGTGGTGTCACTACCCAAGGCTCTGTTGGGCTACTGGGGCAGCCAGCCCAGAAAAAATAAATTTCTAATACAGTATTGCGTAGTAAGTAAAACTCACTCATTAATAATAGTAATAAATATTTATATAAAGCACACTTGAAACATGATATAGTGGAGTATTTGTATGTACACAAGGTAATTTATTTAAAGTCACAAGTGTCCAGAACATGTCGGGCATAACTTGTAAATAAATAATTTATTTATGTTAAGTTTAATGGACTTAATGCAAAAAGAAGTTAGCATATATGAATTATTAAAGAAATTATGTAATCAAATGATTTACCATTTGGCTTACATAGAGGACAGCCAGCTTGTTTCTTATAGTTTTCTATATGAAGTGTAGCACTGTATAACTAAAGCTCTTGGCTAGTTTGGCTGCGACTTTGAAAGCTCTAGGTTAGTAAATGTTAGATATATTAATATTTAAATGAGGAGTGTAAACTATTAGACATAAGAATCAGGAGGATACCGTAGTTCTGGATGGACATTTATGAGGCATGTATTGCGCATAGGAAGGAATGTTATGTATGTAGGCGTGAGTTATGTTACATAAGGTGGTGGAGGTCAAAACCGTCAACAGTTTCAAAGCACTATGTGACAAAAGAGTCTTCAACAGGTAAGTGATTCCATGAGTTTACTATCCAATGGTGAAAAATCATCTGTTGTTGTCTGTCCTACAGTGTGGCTTACTGATCTTAAAATTGCTACCCCCTTGTGTGTTACAGTGTAACTTATAAAGAAGTGGTCTGGATTAATGTCTTTTAATTTTATATCTCGTTGGCCGAGTTGTTAGTCTTGACGCCCTCAACCTTTTCTGGCACAAGAGTTGACTTAGTTATGTGATGACTATTGTTGTTCTGCACTGAACAAATTCTAGTACAGTTATTTTTTTTTATGGTGAGATCTCCATGCTTGTATACAGTAGTGGAGATGGGTGCACACAGCTGAATGAAGGCAGCATACTTTTTTTTTCCCAATTTGCATTTATGCATACCACTTGTATTGGCAGAGTAAAGGACAGTTAGCCTTTCTTTACCTTGTACCCTGTTTTTCCCCTCATATTTCCACAAGCTCCATACCACTGTGAAGCTTAAAGTGCATTAGTCACCTATTAATTAACCATACAAACACTGCTTATAAATTATCGAAACCACAGATTGTTCCTTTAGTGTTTTGTCTTGTCTAAGACTGCATCATTTGCAAAATGAGTCTAATACTTTTAACATTTCTGAGTACAGTACTTTCCTTTTCTGCATTGCTACATCACACTCACTCTTATCATAACAGGCAATAATCTTATCTTGAGCCTGAAAAAAATGGTTTTGCTCAGTTTACATTTAACACACACATCACTCTTAGGAACGTCAGATTCAACTTCTCTGTAAGCTGTACTTTCTGCTCAAAATTCATCACATGTTTCTATTGAGGCAGCTGATAGTAGAAGCCACGGCAAACACATTACCTGCATTTATTGAAGCTGTGGTGACAGGATGTTATGTAATTTTAGTGAAATCAAATGATTTGGGAAAGATGATCATTAGTGGCCATGAGCACTAAGAAAAACAAAAAAACTGGCCAGCCACCAAACTACGTAGGCTTCTCTTTTCACAGAAGGGTCTTGGAAAGGCAAAGAAGCAAGATTAATTAGTGCTCAGTTGGATCCAAAATCACATAGTAAAAATAGAGAATGTATTCTCTAATACAATAGAACATGTGAAAAAATGTTACAAGAAATGCTAATTCCAAGCACTTAAATTTAATATGGTATTTGCAGAGAACTTAATTCCTTTAGAATGTGTTAAATATTGAACATAGAAGTGTTGGAAATTATCGTTTAGCTTTCCACGTACTGTAATTCATTCTATATAACTGAATCACATATTTGTGATTTTTCTTACATATTCTGCATGTCTATAATTTTGGTAATACTGTATCAGATAAACCATTAACCACTAATTTTCATTTTTTTTAAATTATGTGACTACTGTACCTGCAAAAACAGATACTGTAGCTGGTAGGTCGCTCCCATTATATCACCAACAAGGAAGCCATTATATTATTACAAACCTGCCAAAGAAGAATTGTTCTTATAATGGATTCATGTGAAGGGTAGGAATAGGAATTTTGATAGACCATGGTACAATATAGATTTGGTTGTACAAAGGTGTTCACTGGTGTACAGAAAATGATCAACGTGAGTTGTGATACTGAGTAGGAATGTGACCAGCTATATTAAGGGGACCAGGAAATAGATAGCTACAGCAGTACATAGGGTTACAGGTAGCAGTATGTAGATGTATGGAATGACTGTGTATGATTAGCTACTCAAGTTATAATATGCCAATGAGACTGAAAACAAACAAAGAGCCAGGCACAATGACATTACAACAAATACAACAGATTATCCAACACTTTACACTAGCACATGAAATTGATATATACTTATCAGTGCAAAAAAATGGATGGCTATGTAGGTATATACGAGTGCATGAAATGGATGGATACAACAGCAAGTTTTGGTTGCCGATTTAAAATATCCACACAGCTATAAAATACTGTACAAATTCTAAACTAATAATTCTCAAATATGAAGTATGACAAATGTAACTGTTTATAAGAAAAATTTTTGTATTGATTTAATTAAAAATAATTACTTGATTTAGAAACATATCTAATATGAATGAAATTCAGACATACATATACAGTAGAAGGAAGTACGTAGTGAGTGTAACTAAACAATTAGTGATACCGAAATAGATTTTGGTGAATACGTACCTAACATTTTGAACGCTGCGATAAATCAGTACTTTGAACTAAGACAACTTACACTACTGTGAAGTAAGAAAAGTAACTGGCAGCAAATCTGTGTATGTATGTGTGTATACATATATTACTGATAACTTAATTGTCAACACTGGGAAATGTTTCAGCACTGAAACATTGCTAACAAAATGTGAAGTGTTGACAGTGCACAGAAATTATAAACAAAAATAATTAGATGTTTGAGAAAGACAAATCAAGAACAGACATATGTATTAAGACGCATGCAGGAGTATGTCATGCTCAATCACCATACAGAAAATATATAGAACAAAAGATAGTTTTTTGTACTATGTACAAATAAAGTTTATTAACTTTCTATAATTGGAATAAGATCACTGAATCATTAACCAGAAATGTCAATGTCCCATTTTAATAAATATAAGACAGGAGGACTAATTGCTGTACTCTAACACAAAAAAAAATGTAGTGTGTTCAACAAATTATCACCTGGAGAATAAGATATACTGACAGTATATAACTTTTATATTGAGAAAAGTGGGGGTAATATTCTCAATTAGTATAGTATTTCAAATCTAAAATATTAGTTAAGTGGATCAGACAATATTTTACTAAACAAAAATGTAAACTGTATACAACTTCATACTATTAAGCATTATGCAACTACAAATGCAACTTGTTTTCTTGAATTAAAACGAAGTACTAAATACTTAATCAACTTTAAGGATATATTTTACTGCAAGGAAAAATTTTAAGATAGGTTTAAATTAATAGAGTTGCTGTTCAATTTATAATATGAACAGAAAATATTCATATACAGTACAAATATTAACCATATTTTCTGCATTACTATAACACACAAACGCCTCAATAATGAAAAATACCTCTATATAATACAGGGACTACCACACCACTAGTCAAAGTAGCCATTTATCAATACAATACAAAAATACAATGTTACACAAAACACTATCACATTATATAAGAAACTATAACACAGATACTGTGCACTGTAATTAATATCTCGTGTGATTTCCAGAGCACTTTGGTTCAAACTCTTTGGCCACGTCTTTCATCGTGGGCTCGTGTTTGTGGACAGTGACCTTGTTTTCAAAATGCAGTAAGTATGAGAAAATGCTGGAGCCAAATAATGGGATTAAACCCACATTCCTGAGTTCCTCAGACACACGCACTACTGACTGGGCCATGATGAGTTCAAGGACATGGGTTTAATCCCATCATACAACTCCAATATTTTCTCATACATATATACTGTGTATATATATACATATATATATATAAACTTTTTTGTGATTTCAAAATGCAATACAGGTATATATTTCAAGGGGGTCAATGGAATAAGTTTGATGCTAAGGTCACGATACTAGAAGTTGCATGGTGACAAACACCGAAAAAGTTGTGTAAACTTTGTGGAACTAATTAAAGAATAATGTGTAATAAACTTTAACCTTACAAAATTCTCTTCAGTTCACATAATAAGGATTAGGTTACATACAGTTAAGGTTTTATGTTAAGAGGTTGGTATGATATGTTTTAAGAGAGATGAAAGAATGATGGAAATTACCAAATTTGCTGCCTTATACAGTATACACAAAAGCCCAGGGTAACTACCGGCATACGACTGGGAGGAAATACTCTACCTACTAACCTATAACTAATGTATGGTACTACTAGACAGGATTCAAATCGAGTGCTCGACTTTTTGCTTCAAAGGTCAAAGTGCTTGAAGTTTTAAGCTTACCAAGAAGGAAAACTCTCAGCAAGATACAATTCATCAAGCAATCAGTGGAAGTATAAGCAAATACTACTAACATACAACATAAATAAACGTTTTATTCCTGTCACTGACTGAACGATGAATTATCATTTGGTTGAGAATTTACTTGCATTCTAAAGATAGTGGGCTGTGATGTTTCCTTAGCACACACAGAGTGCACAACAGAGAACAGGAAAAATTTTGAGTGACATAATACCATAAAATGCAGGAAAGGACCAGAATATGCACTAGGAGGACACACACACGGACAACACCAAGAACACTGTTCAACGTATCTATGCATCACACAGAAGTACTGTAAAAGGAAAAGGAAATGGTTCATATTGTAAACATGACATAACAAAGCGGCTACACCTATGGTACTGTGCAGCTACGTATACTTCTAAAACACCAGGCAAACAATGTGATTGCTTTTGTGTTCTTGGTCTACTAGTAACAGAGTAGACCTATAGAGTAATTACAATCTAATTTTATCATAACAATTAACATCATGGAGGCTTTTGGTCACATATTATCATTAATTTACTTTCTAACTAGGATAAATTACTAATATCACATATGACAACATACAAAAGTTTAATAGAAATTTATGCGACCAAAGAACCTCTGTGATTTATAAGTGATGCGAGCATGATATCTTCCGTTTGGGATGTTATTGTTAGAATATTTAAATGACTCTTTATTGAAGGATATGAGAAGGAACAGGTTCTGGAAGAAGGGACTCAAATTTATGAAAAATAGGGAAGCTTAAGGGAATTCAAGGACAAAACCTGATGTATCAAGTTAAAATGACATACGAGAAAGAAAGAGAAAGGGAGAAAGTATAAATATATGAGCATATAAAAAAGAAGAAACAGAATGAAAGATACACAAATTGACACAACAAAGAGAGAGAGGAAGGAGAAAATAGAGAAAATGCAAAATTATTTTAGAAACTTGAAGTCCAGTAATCTTGAGAGAGAATATATTGATAGCTAACAAATAAGACAAAATTGCAGAATGCAAATATGAAAAAGGAGGACAGACTGTCTGAAAAAGCTTAAATAATCAATCAAGTTAAAAAAATACTGCATTCAACAGTTTTGAAGGTAAGGAAAGAAAAATTAGTCAAATAATAGTATTATGAAACAAAAGAAGGAGTAAAGAAATAAACAGGAGGTTGATGCAAGTCAGTTCTATTCCCCGTTGCCATACTTCCTATATCATAAATAGATTTAGTAGCTAAAATCCTTAATAACATATTTTGGTTAAATCTCCTCTCCACACCAATGATCACTTAGCCTGAACATCAATTATCAAAACCTATTTTATGTTTGGTTAATCGGTAGTAAAGCTATTTCCAGTTGAGAAAATACGCCATACAACGGGATGGAACCCCGCATCCCTGAGAGCATTAGAGTTTTGTTAGCAAAGTACAGTACACACAAGAAGTGTAGTCGGAAAGAACTGATTTTGTGCCCAGTCGGTGGAATAAGAACACTACATGACAGACAAGTGGATTTGAAAACATGTGTAGTAGACTGTCAAAGAAATATAAATGCTTATTTAAGAATAACAATGGATAAGTTAACTGCAAGCAGGATGGAGGTGCATTAATTAGAAAAAAGTTTAATTAATGCTAAATACAATAAATTACACAAAGAAATGTCTGAAATTAACTTCAACAGGTATGGATTTGGGGAAAAGAGGCTGAAGGATAACTTCAATAGGGGATGGTTAGAGTGAAGTTGAAAGATACACGGCTTCATCAGAGGAAGCTTAACGACAGCAAGGTAAAAAAATTAAGCCGTCAGTGCAATGAAAAGCCCTTTTACTGGTGGGGATCTCTGAAGTTTCTCAAGCTAAGAGCTGGCTCAACTAAGCCTTAGAAAGATGCACCATGCCTCTGAGACCCGCCCTTGCCTACAGAAGCCTTGACCAGAATCTAGCCATATTTACACTTTTCTGGGTGCCTAACCCGGTAGATAGTAGACATAGAATGCTTCCAACCACATAGGGGTTTCTATAGGCCATTGCTCCTTGTGCCTCTCTGAGGAGGCCAGGTTCTGGCACGTGGTCCCCGGTAGGCTAGAACGCAATCGAATTGACTGATACCACAGTCTAATACATACAAATCAGTCTGGTAAGCTCCGGGGTGCCGGAGAGGTTCTCCTCAGAAAAGGTAGAGCCCAACTGCTGGCACCATATGCCAAGATCTACTGTAACCCATCCCCACTGCACGCAGAGGTTACCAGGCGTCCACCAGGGCAGGAGTGCAGTCCTGCAATAACATGCTCAAGCATGTAAACAAGATATAGATGGGGAAAATTAGCCATCTGGATTGTCACGCAGACTGGCAGGTGTGACAGGCATGTGAGAAACATCTCCTCTTAACAAAATGCCAACACTCGCAAAAAAGGACGATTAGGCTTGATCACAGTAAGACAACACACCCTGAACCCCTAAGAACAAGTATATCTAAGGTTAATGAGGAATGCATTCCGACTATAAAGGAAGGGAACTTTAGCCCACAGTAAAAGCGAAACAAAGGTAGGGCACACACTCTGTGGGTGACATAAAACACAATTGTGAAGAGGAAGAGAAACAATAACAAAGCAATGAATGACCTCCCCCCCTCCCCAGCAAAACTAATGCTCTAGGTATAACCAATACCATTTAGCTTCAACTTGAAACAGAGAATGGGCACACAATGAGGTGTGGCCAATGGGGAATGGGCTGGGGTGTACACAACATGTCAAAGGTTGTGCACCCTTGAGGGTGTGAACAAGCGAGTGAAGGAGCAAGAAAATTGAGACCTTGGAGGGCCTGGGTTGCCACAATGACATAGTTAGCACCCACAGTTAGGGTGCATACACCTCAACAACAATTGTCTTGTTACCCAAAAATACCTAATTTGCTTTTAAATTGAGGCTTTTTTAGTTGTTCTTATACTTTTGTGATTTTTTTTTTTTTTTAGGATTAGGGTTGAATTGTGATCCCCCAAACTTTCCTTGCCTCGGAGGCAGGCAGATTATGGCCCCCAACTCCCAACAGACATGA
>WNGS01028583.1:3212257-3228977 GCA_020271785.1 Procambarus virginalis | reverse complement strand
GAATTTCTTCAATCTCCTGTTTAAATTATTTCTTCTCTGTATGTGTTCGTGTATGCTTAAGCATTTCCGTTAATTTCTTCCTCCTTTTGTAATGTCGTCTGCGTTCTCTTTCTACATTGGCCTCTTTCTGGCTTTCCCTCAAAGGAACCGTTTCAGACAGACTTCATATGCTTCAGAAGTCAGTTTTTCTATTCCTTGTGTAGGATTTTTATTTCTTAGGACATTTTCCTTTGAATGTTTTTAAGTTCCCTGTTTATTTTCTCCCAGTCTATCCTTTTATATTAAAATTGATTTATTGAATAGCCCTTCTCGCTTGTCGATTTCTTGGGCCTACTACCGTTATTAATGTTAGTTTGCACTTCACTGAGCTTGTGGTCCAAGTACGATTGTCTGATACTTAATATTCCTCTGAGGATTGAGCTCCTCATTGTTCGTGAATATCCAGCGTGTTTTCGTTCCTAGTTGGTTCTGTAATCTGCTGACTGAGCGAGAATTTGTCACAGAATCTCAGTAGTTCTCTGACCTGTGGTTGGTATTTCCAGGTTGACATCCTGCTGTTATTGTTTACTATTTTCCATTTAAACTGGGTAGATTGAAGTCTCCAAGGAAGATGATGTCTGGTACTGGTTTGCTAGGTATCAAGGATATTCTCTATTTTGTGAATAATTCCTCAACTGTTGCACCTGGAGGTTTGTATATTAAATTAATAAGTAGATTCATATTTTCTACCTTGATTCCAAGTATACTACCACCTCATTGGACGAGTTCAGGAGCTCTGTGCATGCCAGCTCCTCTTTAATATACAGACCTACTCCTCCACTTGACCTAGTTACTCTGTCAATCTATCTATATAGATTATAATTCGGGATCCAGATTTCACTATCCATGTGGTCTTTTGTGTGGGTTTCTGTAAATGCTCCAAATATTGAGTTCGATTCTATTAGGAGGCCATTTATGAACTTAACTTTATTTCTTGATTTTGGTTTCAAGCCTTGTATGTTTGCAAATATGAATGATTTCCCACATTGCGTGTCACTTCTGGTGGGCTTTAGTAGTTCTCCCCCCACTCTCCAAGGGGTGTGTTGTTTGGGAAGTGATTCGTCCAGTGTTGGTAGTAGGACGGGTGTTGTGTGGTGTAGTACCTGTGTCTTGTTGATACTTTGTATTCCAGTCTTGTGGGTATGTCCCTTCCCCTCTGTACTCCTGTAGTGGTTCATCTGACTGTTTGATTAGGGAATGCTATACCAAAGGAAACAAAGAGTTAGTAAATAAATAAATGGGGTTAAGTTAGAGTGGGAAAATGTTGTACATGGACTGCCTCAAGGCTCTGTCCTGGGACCTCTGTTATTCATAATATATATAAATGATTTAGATTCAGGTATGAGAAGCGTTATTTGCAAATTTGCCGATGATACAAAAATCAGGAGGGAAATAAACACAGAAAAGACTAACTAGAGGAACTTAAAGAGGAACTAAATAGGATTTTGAAATGGGTAAAAGATTGTCAGATGCAGTTCAATGCTAATAAATGTAAGGTTTTGAGGCTAGGTAATGATAGAGTTAAGAGATACGACCTAGATAATGTTGAGATTGCGAAAAGGACTCTGGAGTTATGATTAAGAAGAATTTAAAACCCAAAAATCCATGCATGAATGTTCGTAATAAGGCTAGTCTTATTACGAACGTCTGGGATTAATAAATCCCGGGATTTATTAATCGAAGGTTCCTGATAAGACACCTGGGGTTGCTCTTCATTTATATCTTGCTCTGATTAAGCCACATTTCGATTATGTAGTTCAGTTTTGGTCGCCGTTCTATAGAATGGATTTAAATTCACTAGAACGTGTCTAGCGTAGAATAAGAACATAACAAAGTTAACTGCAGAAGGCCTATTGACCCATACGAGGCACCTCCTATTTATAACCACCCAATCCCACTCATATACATGTCCAACCCACGTTTGAAACAATCGAGGGACCCCACCTCCACCACGTTACGAGGCAATGCGTAACGTGGTGGATACAACAACCCTGTTATCGAACCAGTATTTACCGAAATTTTGCCTAAATATAAACTTATCCAATTTATACCCATTGTCTCGTGTTCTGCCTTGTGTTGATACTTTTAATCTTAATATCCCCCTTTGTTATGTCTATTCATCAACGTCTAAACCTCTATCATGTCACCCTATCACGTCACTCTTTGCCTATCTAGTGAATGCAATTTAAGCTTTGTTAATCTCTCTTCACATGAAAGATTTCTAATTTGGGGGAATTAACTTTGTCACCCTACGCTGGACACGTTCAAGTGAATTTATATCCATTCTATAGTACGGCGACCAAAAGTGAACTGCATAATCTAAATGGAATCTAAGCAGAGCAAGATATAGCTGAAGAACAACGCCAGGTGACTTGTTACTAACGCTTCTATTAATAAATCCCTGTGTCCTATTTGCCAAATGATGACAAAGTTAATCCCCAAAAAATAGAAATATGTCATATGAAGAAAGATTGACAAAGCTTAAATTACATTGCACACAGAATTCACAATAGCGTGATATATCAAATGAACTAATCCACAAGGGTCGTGATGAAGGTTCGAACTTACGCCTGGGATGATCCCAGACGCTGCCTTAGTCGATCGTGTCACGACACGGTACAAGAACTGCAACTGGGAGTTCTACTGACCTCATTCGGATCCTGCAGCCACTCCGAGACAAGATAAATATCTTGAGCGACTAAGGCAGCGTCTGGGATCATCCCGAGCGTAGGTTCGAACCGTCATCACGACCCTTGTGGATTAATTCATTTGATATATCACGCTATTGTGAATTCTGTGTGCAATGTAATTTAAGCTTTGTCAATCTTTCTTCATATGACATATTTCTATTTTTGGGGGATTAACTTTGTCATCATTTGGCAAATAGGACACAGGGATTTATTAATAGAATAGAAACCAATATTTACAAGACCTCGTCGTGGAAAGTCCTTAAGTACAAGTGTCTTAAGAAGACCTTAACAAGGCCGCCTACAGACGCCCTAAGGAGAGCAAGTTCATTTGCGGTGTTGGAAGATGAGTGCTTTGGTGAGCCTGCAGTTCACTCGAAAGGAAAATCAACGAAGAGCAACGAAGCACAGGCCCCTCAAAGTGCTCAGAAAGTTAAGGAGGTACCTAAGCGAATTTTGGTAGTGGGAGATTCCCAGGTAAGGTATTTAGACAGGACGTTTTGTGCCAGAGATGGGAGGAACAGGTTAAGTATTTGCTATCCGGGAGCTGGAATTGGAGATATTGTTCACAAGATATTATGACGGGAAATGGGAACCAACCCATTAATTCTATTAGTGCAGGGGGAAATTATGTTGGACGAGTTACGAGTGAGGAACTGATACAGAAATTTAACAAAGCTATAGAATTAGGAGTAAGGGAGGTATCGCGATCATAAGTGGCATTCTTCCAAGAAAGAGCGTTGGGAATGAATGGTTGTCAAGGGCACTTGGTGTCGATTACCTGCTGAAAAGATATTGAAAATCAAATGCAATACCTTTCATAGACAACTGGGAACACTTGTAGATAGTGATATGGGAATTGATAGGGAGGAAGGAGGTAATAAAAGTATGTGTTTGTTAGAGAAACAAACTGGCAAAATTGTCAGAGAAAGAGAAGGGCCTCAAAATAACAATTCACTAAGGACATATCACACTAACAGTAGAAGTCTAAGAAACAAAGTAAACGAATTAAGTGCTCTTATCTGCACAGAAAAATTAGATATTGTTGCAATTCCCGAAACGTGGATGAATGTAGAAAATAGAGAGCTATTAGCTGAATATCAAATAAATGGACATAAACCATTTCACACAGATAGATATATTAGACGAGGAGGGGGAGTAGCCATATATGTTAGGGAAAACTTGAAATGTAGTCTCAAAGAAGGAATCAAAACTGAGCCACATACAGAAACTATTTGGTTACAATTAAACCAAGGAGCAAATTATCTTATAATAGTAGTTATATACAGGCCACCAAACTTAAACAGGATGGAAGCAAAGCACCTATTGAATGAAATATCTATCGCATCGAGGTCTAGCATGGGTGATGGGTGCGTCATGGGTGACTTTAATTTCAGTGGAAAAAATTGGTCTAACAGATCAGGGAATAATGAAGCAGAAGATTTTCTAGATTTAATTGACGATTGCTTTCTTAGCCATCACATTAAGGAACCAACGCGGGAAAATAATACTTTAGATTTAGTGTTAACTAACAGGGAAACACAAATTAATGACATCGAAATAGTGAGCTAAGAACAGTGATCATAAAGAAATCAGATTTAGCATAGAATGGAATAGAAAATTCCATAGAAATTCCATTTCCTGTAGGAGAAAATTCTGTTAAAGTGCCAGATTTTCAAAAAGCTGATTTCAATAGTCTAAGAAATGTTTTGGGTCAAATAGATTGGAAAGTCTTGTGCATGGGGGGTGAGCCGGTCTTCGAGCGAGACATGAACCCAGCGATAGGTGACGTAAAAGGGGATTTCGATGTGGATTCAAAATATAACTTATTTAAGAATATTCTAAACAAAGCACAGGAACGTAGTATACCACACAAATTGAATAGATCGAATACTAATGACCCAAAGTGGATAACAAAGGATTTGAAGAACGTTATAGGTAAAAAGAGAGCTTGGTACAAAAGGATTAAAAATGGGGAGATCACTTTAGAACACGAATTCGTGCAACTAGTTAGAAATGTTAAAAAAGAGGTAAGGAAAGCAAAAAGAAACTACGAAGTTCGCACAGCAGGCGAAGACAAATCCTAAAGGGTTTTTTTCAGTTATATCGAACTAAAACTAGGGAAAGGATAGGTCCATTTAAAGCTGAGACAGGTCAAGTAACGGATAATGACGAGGAGATGAGTAGTATTTTCAATAAATATTTTATATCTGTATTTACTTAAGAGGAACTTAACAATATGCCTTCAGCCGAACAAGTCTATGTGGGTGGGGACGAGGACAGGTTGACTAGTTTAGCAGTTACCAGGGAGGATGTAATTAAACAAATAGTAAAACTAAAACCAAACAAATCCCCAGGGCCGGATGAAGTGTTTGCCAAGGTGCTTAAAGAAAATGCAAAGAGGAGCTTTCCGAGCCACTGTCTACCATATTTAATAAATCAATAGAGATGGTAGCTAATGTGGTACCAATTTTTAAGAAAGGAGATAGATCACTTACGTCAAACTATCGGCCAATTAGCCTAACGTCTATCGTGGGAAAGTTACTTGAATCGATAACTGCAAATACAATTCGTCTTCATCTTGAAAAACATAAATTAATAAATGAGTCGCAACATGGTTTTACAAATGGCCGTTCATGTTTAACAAATTTGCTATCTTTTTATTCCAGCATAGTTGAGGCAGTTGATAGTGGTAAGGAATGTGTTGTTGTGTACCTTGACTTTAGCAAAGCTTTTGATACAGTTCCACATGAAAGACTGATTAAAAAAATAGAGGCTCATGGTATTGGGGGTGCTATATTAAGCTGGATTAGGGCCTGGCTATTCCAAAGGAAACAGAGAGTTAGTATAAATGGGGTTAAGTCAGAGTGGGATAATGTTAGTGGAGTGCATCAAGGCTCTGTCCTGGGACCACTGTTGTTTATAAAATATATATAAATGATTTAGATTCAGGTTTCAGAAGCAACATTTGCAAATTTGCCGATGATACATAGGGAAATTAACACGGAAGAAAACTCACTATCACTTCAAGGAGATCTAAATAGGGTTTTGATTAGTAAGAATTTAAAACCAAAAGATCAATGCATAATAAGGCAAATAGGACACTGGGATTTATAAATCGAAGCGTTAGTAACAAGACACCTGGAGTTGTTCTTCAGCTATATCTTGCTCTGGTTAGGCCCCATTTAGATTATGCAGTTCACTTTTGGTCGCCGTACTATAGAATGGATATAAATTCACTTGAACGTGTCCAGCGTAGGGTGACAAAGTTAATTCCCCCAAATTAGAAATCTTTCATGTGAAGAGAGATTAACAAAGCTTAAATTGCATTCAATAGATAGGCAAAGAGTGACGTGATAGGGTGACATGATAGAGGTTTAGACGTTGATGAATAGACATAACAAAGGGGGATATTAAGTGGGTATTAAAAGTATCAACACAAGGTAGAACACGAGACAATGGGTATAAATTGGATAAGTTTATATTTAGGCAAAATTTCGGTAAATACTGGTTCGATAACAGGGTTGTTGTATCCATCACGTTACGCGTTACCTCGTAACGTGGTGGAGGTGGGATCCCTCGATTGTTTGAAACGTGGGTTGGACATGTATATGAGTGGGATTGGGTGGTTATAGATAGGAGGTGCCTCGTATTGGTCAATAGGCCTTCTGCAGTTAACTTTGTTATGTTCTTATTCTACGCTAGACACGTTCTAGTGAATTTAAATCCATTCTATAGAACGGCGACCAAAACTGAACTACATAATCGAAATGTGGCTTAATCAGAGCAAGATATAAATGAAGAGCAACCCCAGGTGTATTATCAGGAACTTTCGATTAATAAATCCCAGTGTCGTCTGGGATTAATAAATCCCAGTAATAAGACTAGCCTTATTACGAACATTCATGCATGGGTTTTTGGGTTTTAAATTCTTCCTAATCGTAACTCCAGAGTCCTTTTCGCAATCTCAACATTATCTAGGTCGTATCTCTTAACTCTATCATTACCTAGCCTCATTTATTAGCATTGAACTGCATTTGACAATCTTTTACCCAATTCAAAATCCTATTTAGTTCCTCTTTAAGTAATAGTTAGTCTTTTCTGTGTTTATTTCCCTCCTGATTTTTGTATCATCGGCAAATTTGCAAATAACGCTTCTCATACCTGAATCTAAATCCTTTATATATATTATGAATAACAGAGGTCCCAGGACAGAGCCTTGAGGCAGTCCATGTACAACATTTTCCCACTCTGACTTAACCCCATTTATTTATTTACTAACTCTTTGTTTCCTTTGGTATAGCATTCCCTAATCAAACAGTCAGATGGAACCACTACAGGAGTACAGAGGGGAAGGGAGATACCCACAAGACTGGAATACAAAGTTTCAACACGCACACAGGTACTACACCACACAACACCCGTCCTACTACCAACACTGGACGAATCACTTCCCAAACAACACACCCTGGACCTTGGTAGATTGGGGGGAGAACTACCAAAGCCCACCAGAAGTGACACGCAATGTGGGAAATCATTCATATTTGCAAACATACAAGGCTTGAAACCAAAATCAAGAAATAAAGTTAAGTTCATAAATGGCCTCCTAATAGAATCGAACTCAATATTTGGAGCATTTACAGAAACTCACACAAAAGACCACATGGATAGTGAAATCTGGATCCTGAATTATAATCTATATAGATGTGACAGAGTAACTAGGTCAAGTGGAGGAGTAGATCTGTATATTAAAGAGGAGCTGGCATGCACAGAGCTCCTGAACTCGTCCAATGAGGTGGTAGAGATACTTGGAATCAAGGTAGAAAATATGAATCTACTTATTATTTTAATATACAAACCTCCAGATGCAACAGTTGAGGAATTCATTCACAAAATAGAGAATATCCTTGATAACCTAGCAAACCCAGTACCAGACATCATCTTCCTTCGAGACTTCAATCTACCCAGTTTAAAATGGAAAATAGTAAACAATAACATTATAGCAGGAAGTCAACCTGGAAATAACCAACCACAGATCAGAGAACTACTGAGATTCTGTGACAAATTCTCGCTCTGTCAGCAGATTACAGAACCAACTAGGAACGAAAACACGCTAGACCTGATTTTCACGAACAATGATGAGCTAATCAGAGACATTACTGTCTCAGACACTACGTACTCGGCCCACAAGCTCATTGAAGGGCAAACTAACATTAATAACGGTAGTAGGCCCAAGAGAAACAACAAGCGAGAAGGGCTATTCAATAAATTCAATTTTAATAATAAAAGGATAGACTGGGAGAAAATAAACAGGGAACTTACAAACATTCAATGGGAAAATGTCCAAAGAAATAAAAATCCTACACAAGGAATAGAAAAACTGACTTCTGAAGCATATGAAGTCTGTCTGAAACATGTTCCTTTGAGGAAAGCCAGAAAGAGGTCCAGTGTAGAAAGAGAACGCAGACGACATTACAAAAGGAGGAAGAAATTAACGGAAATGCTTAAGCATACACGACTCATACAGAGAAGAAATAATTTAAACAGGGAGATTGAAGAAATTCATTTTGAGGCATTCCTATCAGACTGAAGAAAGGCAACTAGAACAGAAAGCAATTCAAGAAATAAAGAAAAACCCAAAATATTTCTTCACATATGCTAAATCAAAAGCGAAAACCACTGCCAGTATTGGACCTATTCGTATTAGTGAAGGTACATTCACAGAGGATGACAAAGAAATTAGTGAAATCCTAAAAAAGCAGTATGAAGACATGTTTAGTACTCCGTTACTCAGCATGAAAGTGGAAGATTCGGACACTTTCTTTATGAAAGATACTCAAACACCTGTAAATATAACTGATATCAGCACGAGCGTGGCAGATTTTGAAAGAGAAATTGACCATATGCCCATGCACTCAGCCCCGGGTCCAGACTCATAGAATTCAATATTTATAAAGAAATGCAAAGTGCCAGTAGCACAAGCGCTCAGTATAGTGTGGAGGAAGAGCTTGGACACGGGGGAGATACCAGATGCGCTTAAAGCAGCAGACATTGCCCCTCTACACAAGGGTGGTAGCAAAGCATTGGCAAAGAATTATAGTAAAAGAACTAACATAATGAAATTATTTGAAAGAGTGATCAGGAGTCAGGTCACTAGATTCATGGAAACCAATGACCTCCACAATCCAGGCCAACATGGATTTAGAGCAGGAAGATGCCTCTCACAGCTACTTGACCACTATGACAAAATCACGGAGGCATTAGAGGAAAAACATAATGCAGATGCCATATACACTGATTTTGCAAAGGCATTCGACAAATGTGACCATGGAGTGATTGCACACAAAATGAGGTAACTGGCAAAGTAGGACACTGGATACTCAATTTCCTGTCGAACAGAACACAAAGTCAATCAAGTAAAATAGAGTCCGAGCGCAGAAAAGCGCTCGGACCTGTACCTAAAGCACCTAAATTATTGGGATCGTCTCAAAGCTCTCCAAATGTGCTCACTAGAAAGGAGACGAGAGAGATATCAAATAATATACACATGGAAAACACTGGAGGGACAGGTCCCAAATTTGCACAGTAAAATAACAACGTACTGGAGTGAACGACATGGAAGAAAATGCAGAATAGAACCAGTGAAGAGCAGAGGTGCCATGGGCACATCAGAGAACACTGCATGAACATCAGAGGTCCGCGGTTGTTCAACGTCCTACCAGCAAGCATCAGAAATATTACTGGAACAGCCGTGGACATCTTCAAGAGGAAACTAGATTGTTTCCTTCAAGGAGTGCCGGACCAACCAGGCTGTGGTGGGTATGTGGCCGCTCCAAGCAACAGCCTGGTGGACCAAACTCTCACAAGTCAAGTCTGGCCTCGGGCCGGGCTTGGGGAGTGGAAGAACTCCCAGAACCCCATCAACCAGGTACCATACCCCTATACCTTGAGCCTCAATCTATTTATTCTATCTTTTATGTTCGGAAACCAGGGTTTGGAAATCTTATTTCCGAACCATTTGTGTGGTATACCATATAAATTGAATAGACCGAATAATAATTACCCGAAATGGATACCAAAGGATCTGAAGAACCTTATTGGTAGAAAGAGAGCTTGGTACAAAGGGATTAATCATCGTGAAGTCAGTTTAGAACAAGAATTCGTCCATCTGGGTAAAAATGTTAAAAGATAGATAAAGAGGGAAAAAGGAAACTATGAAATTTGCATAGCATAGCAGTGCAAGCAAAGAAAAATCCTGAAGGTTTTTCAGTTATATCGAACAAAGATTAGGAAAAGGATAGGTTCATTAAAAACTCAGACAGATCAGATAACTGATAACGACGAAGAGATGAGTAGTATTATTAATAAATATTTTATCTCTGTATTTTCTAAAGAGGAACTTAACATTATGCGTTCAGCCAAACAAGTATTGGCCAATTGGCCTCCTGCAGTTTTTATTATTTTATTTATTTGTAGTATATAACAAATATGTTATGTTCTTATGTACATATTAACATTACATCGTCAGCAAACAGGTTTAAGCAAATTTTAAGCGATATCTGAATCAGTTTGGGTGGATATTCAATTATCTTGTTATAATTGACCAACATACCGCCTGCTGGTATGCTTATGCTTCTCACTTGTTTCTTTTGATTATTTTCTCACCTAATAACAGCTATATTGTTGATATATATATTTACTGCGATTTTCCGTAAATATTATTATTATATCCTCAAGAACACGAGAGTTATTTATTAAATATGATTGACAGTGGGTCACAAAGCTCCTCTTTGCATTCTTTCAGCACTCTGGCAAACACTTCATCCGGCCCTGGGGATTTGTTTGGTTTGAGTTTTACTATTTGTTTAAGAACATCCTCCCTGGTAACTGCTAAACTCGTCAACCTGTCCTCGTCCCCACCCACATAGACTTGTTCGGCTGAAGGCATATTGTTAAGTTCCTCTTTAGTAAATACAGATACAAAATATTTATTAAAAATACTACTCATCTCTTCATCACTATCTGTTATTTGACCTGTCTCAGTTTTTAATGGACCTATCCTTTCCCTAGTCTTAGTTCGATATAACTGAAAAAATCCTTTAGGATTTGTCTTTGCTTG
This sequence comes from Procambarus virginalis, assembly GCA_020271785.1. NCBI lineage: Eukaryota > Metazoa > Arthropoda > Malacostraca > Decapoda > Cambaridae > Procambarus > Procambarus virginalis. The sequence continues at coordinate 3,218,132 of WNGS01028583.1, read as the reverse complement.
CCCTGCTATACGAACTTCATAGTTTCTTTTTGCTTTCCTTATCTCTTTTTTAACATTTCTAACTAGTTGCACGAATTCCTGTTCTAAAGTGACCTCCCTATTTTTAATCCTTTTGTACCAAGCTCTCTTTTTATAGATATATAAGATTCTTCAATATAGATATTTAAGATATATAGATATATGAGATTCCTCTATAAGATTCTTCAAATTCTTTGTTTTCCACTTTGGGTCATTAGTAATCGATCTATTCAATTTGTGTGGTATACTACGTTCCTGTGCTTTGTTTAGAATATTCTTAAATACGTTATAAATTGAATCTACATCGAAATCCCCATTTACATCACCTAACGCTGGGTTCATGTCTCGCTCCAAGACCGGCCCACACCCCATACCCATGAGTTTCCAATCAATTTGACCCAAAAAAAATTCTTAGGCTATTAAAATCAGCTTTTCGAAAATCTGGCACTTTAACAGAATTTTCTCCTACAGGTCTATTCCATTCTATGCTAAATCTGATTTCTTTGTGATCACTGTTCCCTAGCTCACTCCCTATTTCGATGTCATTAATTTGTGTTTCCCTGTTAGTTAACACTAAATCTAAAATATTATTTTCCCGTGTTGGTTCCTTAATGTGTTGCGTAAGAAAGCAATCGTCAATTAATTCTAGAAAATCTTCTGCTTCACTATTCCCTGTTTTGTTCAACCAGTTTATTCCACTCAAATTAAAGTCACCCATGACATAAATACTGTTTGATCTAGATGCCCTAGATATTTCATCCCATAGATGCTTTGCTTCCATTCTGTCTAAATTTGGTGGCCTATATATAACTCCTATTATAATATTATTTGCTTTTCGTTTAATTCTATCCAAATAGTTTCTGTGTGTGGCTCAGTTTTGATTCCCTCTTTGAGACTACATTTCAAATTGTCCCTAACGTATATGGCTACTCCACCTCCTCGTCTAATATATCTATCTGTGTGAAATAGTTTAAATCCATTTATTTGATATTCGGCTAATAGTTCTCTATTATCAACATTCATCCACGTTTCGGTAAGTGCAATAATATCTATTTTTTCTGTGCAGACAAGAGCATTTAATTCGTTAATTTTATTTCTTAGACTTCTACTGTTTGTGTAATATACCCTAAGTGAATTGTTATTTTAAGGCCCTTATCTTTCCCTGATCATTTTGCCAATTCCTTTCTCCCGCAAACACATACTTTTATTACATCCTTCCTCCAAATCAATTCCCATACCTCTATCTACTAACAGTTTAAACCCAAACAAACACCTCTAACCACTTCTTCCAACGAGTTTGCAACAGCAACAACCCCAGCTCTCGATAGATGCACCCCATCCCGAGCATACATTTCATTTCTTCCATAGAAGTGTTCCCAGTTGTCTATATAAGAATTGCATTAAGAACATAAGAACAAAGGCAACTGCAGAAGGCCTATTGGCCCATACGAGGCAGCTCCTATTTATAACCACCCAATCCCACTCATATACATGTCCAACCCATGCTTGAAACAATCGAGGGACCCCACCTCCACAATGTTACGCGGCAATTGGTTCCACAAATCAACAACCCTGTTACTGAACCAGTATTTACCCAAGTCTTTCCTAAATCTAAACTTATCCAATTTATACCCATTGTTTCGCGTTCTGTCCTGTGTTGATACTTTCAATACCCTATTAATATCCCCTTTGTTATGTCCATTCATCCACTTGTAAACCTCTATCATGTCACCCCTAACTCTTCGCCTTTCCAGTGAATGCAAATTAAGCTTTGTTAATCTTTCTTCATATGAAAGATTTCTAATTTGGGGAATTAACTTAGTCATCCTACGCTGGACACGTTCAAGTGAATTTATATCCATTCTATAATATGGCGACCAAAACTGAACTGCATAATCTAAATGGGGCCTAACCAGAGCAAGATATAGCTTGAGAACCACACCAGGTGTCTTGTTACTTACGCTGCGATTAATAAATCCGAGTGTCCTATTTGCCTTATTACGAACATTTATGCATTGATCCTTTTGTTTTAAATTCTTACTAATTATAACTCCCAGATCCCTTTCGCAATCCGACTTCGCAATCTCAACACCATCTAGCTCGTATCTTGTAACTCTATCATCATTACCTAGCCTCAGAACTTTACATTTATCAGCATTAAACTGCATCTGCCAGTCCTTTGACCATTTCAAAACCTATCTAGATCAACTTGAAGTGATAGTGAGTCCTCCTCCGAATTAATTTCCCTACCGATTTTCGTATCATCGGCAAATTTGCAAATGTTGCTACTCAAACCTGAATCTAAATCATTTATATATATTATAAACAACAGAGGTCCCAAGACAGAGCCTTGAGGCACTCCACTTACAACATTTTCCCACTCTGACTTGACTCCATTTATACTAACTCTCTGTTTCCTTTGGTATAGCCATGCCCTAATCCAGCTTAATATAGCACCCCCAATACCATGAGCCTCTATCTTTTTAATCAGTCTTTCATGTGGCACTGTATCGAAAGCTTTGCTAAAGTCAAGGTACACAACATCACAATCCTTACCACTATCAACTGCCTCAACTATGCTAGAATAAAAAGATAACAAATTTGTTAAACATGAACGGCCATTTATAAAACCATGTTGCGACTCAATTATTAATTTATGTTTTTCAAGATGAAGACGAATTTTATTTGCTATTATAGATTCGAGTAACTTTCCCACAATAGACGTTAGGCTAATTGGTCGATAGTTAGACGCAAGTGATCTATCTCCTTTCTTAAAAACTGGTATCACATTAGCAACTTTCCAAAACTCTGGCACTCTGCCTGACTCTATTGATTTATTAAATATGATTGACAGTGGGTCACAAAGCTCCTCTTTGCATTCTTTCAGCACTCTGGCAAACACTTCATCCGGCCCTGGGGATTTGTTTGGTTTGAGTTTTACTATTTGTTTAAGAACATCCTCCCTGGTAACTGCTAAACTCGTCAACCTGTCCTCGTCCCCACCCACATAGACTTGTTGGGCTGAAGGCATATTGTTAAGTTCCTCTTTAGTAAATACAGATACAAAATATTTATTAAAAATACTACTCATCTCTTCATCACTATCTGTTATTTGACCTGTCTCAGTTTTTAATGGACCTATCCTTTCCCTAGTCTTAGTTCGATATAACTGAAAAAACCCTTTAGGATTTGTCTTTGCTTGCCCTGCTATACGAACTTCATAGTTTCTTTTTGCTTTCCTTATCTCTTTTTAACATTTCTAACTAGTTGTACGAATTCCTGTTCTAAAGTGACCTCCCCATTTTTAATCCTCTTGTACCAAGCTCTCTTTTTACCTATAAGATTCTTCAAATTCTTTGTTATCCACTTTGGGTCATTAGTAATCGATCTATTCAATTTGTGTGGTATACTACGTTCCTGTGCTTTGTTTAGAATATTCTTAAATACGTTATAAATTGAATCTACATCGAAATCCCCATTTACATCACCTATCGCTGGGTTCATGTCTCGCTCCAAGACCGGCCCACACCCATACCCAAGACTTTCCAATCAATTTGACCCAAAAAATTTCTTAGGCTATTAAAATCAGCTTTTCGAAAATCTGGCACTTTAACAGAATTTTCTCCTACAGGTCTATTCCATTCTATGCCAAATCTGATTTCTTTGTGATCACTGTTCCCTAGCTCACTCCCTATTTCGATGTCATTAATTTGTGTTTCCCTGTTAGTTAACACTAAATCTAAAATATTATTTTCCCGTGTTGGTTCCTTAATGTGTTGCGTAAGAAAGCAATCGTCAATTAATTCTAGAAAATCTTCTGCTTCACTATTCCCTGTTTTGTTCAACCAGTTTATTCCACTCAAATTAAAGTCACCCATGACATAAATACTGTTAGATCTAGATGCCCTAGATATTTCATCCCATAGATGCTTTGCTTCCATTCTGTCTAAATTTGGTGGCCTATATATAACTCCTATTATAATATTATTTGCTTTTTCGTTTAATTCTATCCAAATAGTTTCTGTGTGTGGCTCAGTTTTGATTCCCTCTTTGAGACTACATTTCAAATTGTCCCTAACGTATATGGCTACTCCACCACCTCGTCTAATATATCTATCTGTGTGAAATAGTTTAAATCCATTTATTTGATATTCGGCTAATAGTTCTCTATTATCAACATTCATCCACGTTTCGGTAAGTGCAATAATATCTATTTTTTCTGTGCAGACAAGAGCATTTAATTCGTTAATTTTATTTCTTAGACTTCTACTGTTTGTGTAATATACCCTAAGTGAATTGTTATTTTGAGGCCCTTCTCTTCCCTGATCATTTTGCCAATTCCTTTCTCCCGCAAACACATACTTTTATTACATCCTTCCTCCAAATCAATTCCCATACCTCTATCTACTAACAGTTTAAACCCAAACAAACACCTCTAACCACTTCTTCCAACGAGTTTGCAACAGCAACAACCCCAGCTCTCGATAGATGCACCCCATCCCGAGCATACATTTCATTTCTTCCATAGAAGTGTTCCCAGTTGTCTATATAAGATATTGCATTAGATTTGCAATATCTTTCCAGCCTGCAATTGACACCAAGTGCCCTCGACATCCATTCATTTCCCACTCCCTTTCTTGGAAGAATGCCACATATGATCGGGATTCCTCCCTTGCTCCTAACTAATTCTATTGCTGTCTTGAATTTCAGTATTAGTTCCTCACTTCTAACTCTCCCAACATCATTACCCCCTACACTAATACAAATAATGGGTTTGCTCCCATTTCCCGTCATAATATCTTTCATGTTTCCAACAATATCACCAATTCCAGCTCCCGGATAGCAAACTCTTAATCTGTTCCCCCTATCTCTGGCACAAAACGTTCTGTCTAAATACCTCACCTGGGAATCTCCCACAACCAAAACTCGCCTCGGTACCTCCTTAACTTTCTGAGCACCCTGAGGGGCCCGCGCTTCGCCGCTCCTTGCTGATTTCTTTTCGGAGTGAACCGCTGGCTCACCACAGCACTCGTCCTCCAACACGGCAAATGAATTTGCCGTCTTTAGGGCGTCTGTAGGCGGCCTTGTCAAGGTCTTCTTAAGACCCCTGTCCCCAACGACTCTCCACGACGAGGTCTTGTTTATCTTGGTCTTCTCCGCCTCCCCCCGACGCTTCAGCTGTCGCACCTCCTCTCGTAAGGAATCCACCTCTGCTCTCAGAGCCCCAACCAAGTTCACCAATTCCTCCAGTAATCCCTCCATCACTGCTACAATAACGCCGCTACAATCGGAGCTCCAGCCAACACAACCTCTCACTGTGACTACTCTCGGCTAATATTATTGTACCAGACTCAATCTTCTTTATTTAGTAAGCTGTATTCTCCCTTGTCCTCTGTGTTGAAGATTATTTCAACTGACCGTTTAATTTCTGATTAGTATTGGTTGTCAGCAGCATAGGCTTCTTCAGGTTTAAGACTGTACTTGTGAGTAAATAGCCTCCTGCTGACCTTAACAGCTCATTCCCTGTTGTCTGTCCAAAAATAAACTGGTAATCGGTTGTTGTTGTTTAAGATTCGCTACTTGGAATAAAAAGTTCCAAGTAGCATAGGCTATGGTGAGCCTGTAGTGGACTTACCTGGCACAGGAGCGGGGCTGTAACTGTAACATGGTAATAATAGTCTGCCCCCTATTAATAGACCCTTTATTGCTGAGGACTGTCAAATGTTATCTTGCTGTCAACCAATTTGATTCCATTTTCCTGTAGGAATTTGGCTGTGTCCCTAGACTCTTAACATTTAGGTCAATTGGGATATGATAAACTACTATGGCCTGGACTGGTCGGACATAACCACCTAGG
>WNGS01028583.1:3199734-3211257 GCA_020271785.1 Procambarus virginalis | reverse complement strand
CCCTCACACGTGCTCCCTCACACCTGCTCCTCACACCTGCTCCCTCACACGTGCTCCCTCACACCTGCTCCCTCACACCTGCTCCCTCACACCTGCTCCCTCACACCTGCTCCCCACACCTGCTCCCTCACATCTGCTCCCTCACACCTGCTCCCTCACACCTGCTCCCTCACCGCACAAGGGGGATGAGTGTGGTGATGAGTCTCATGAGGTGAATTGCCCCTCACGATCCTGGAATAAAGAAGTGTTTGTTGAAACATGATCACCACGTACACAATTTTCAGGGGAATAGACAGGGTAGACAAGGATAGATTATTAACACGGCTGGTACACGCACAAGGGAACACAGGTGGAAGCTGAGTGCCCAAATGAGCCACAGAGACGTTAAAACTTGTCAGTGTCAAGAGTAGATTAGAAATGGACTGCACTAAGAAGTGATGTGGTGGAGGCTGACTCCATGCACAGTTTCAAATTAGATATGATAGAGCCCAGTAGGCTCGGGAACCTGTACGCCAGTTGACTGACAGTGTAGAGGCGGGACCAAAGACCCAAAGCTCAACCTCCGAAGGCACAACTAGGGAGTACACACACACACACACTAAATTTAAGAAAAGTACAGAGGTTTGCAACAAGACTGGTGCCAGAGGTAAGAGGGGTTATAATGGAATTAGCTCTCACATCTCTAGAAGGTGGAAGGAACAGAGTGAATATGATTGTAACATACATAATACTAAAGATAATGGACAAGGTGGATGGATAAGAGAGCCCCTTTAATGTGAGAGAATGTAGTACAAGAGGAACAAGTGGAATATGAAATGCAAATGAGTCCAAGAAATATAGAAGTTGTCTGAGAGTGACGGGCGGTCAACAAGCAGCTGAACGCGTTTCACCTGCTTGTTTCAGTGGAGCACACTGAAAGAGGAAGCTTTGAAAGCCACCTCCTTCCACAACTGTAAGGCCAGACTCCACAGAGAATACGAACATGAGAACAATACATTTTTAACGACACAGATCCACAAGGCCAGTAGGAGGGAAATGAAGTGCTGAACCTCACTCCCCCGTGGTCACTCATACGTAAGTACACACTCATGTAAGCACGCACAGACACACACACGCACACTCTAACACACACAAAGTGCACATGTTCACACATTCACACATCGTAAGGAAATAATGTTCGTGTGCTAAATGAAATATACTTCTACTGTTATTACTACTAATTCTAATAATGATTTTTCCTGAGGAGGAAGAGTGGGATAGTAAGAGAGGGGGGGGGGGGTGTTGGGGGGGAGTTGTGTTTTGTGAGTGGCAGGTGGCCAGACTTATCCCACTCCCGCCTGCCACCTGCCTCTGTCACTCGCTGCCTCCCCGTCCCTCCCTCCCTCCTTCCCTGCCTCTCCCTCCTTCCCTGCCTCTCCCTCCTTCCCTCCCTCTCCCCCCCTCCTCCCCCTACACGCTAGCACCTGCCTTGTGCTCTCTCCTGCGCCTCCCTCACCTGCTTCAGCCGTGACTGGTGACTCTCCACCAAACAACCGGGTCCTCCACCACAGTGAGTGGTGGAGGAGACCTCTGCCACAGTCATCCAACACTCTACTGTGCGCTGTTTACAAACACTTAACGCCAAATTAACACAACTTTATACATTCAATCTACACCGATAAGAAGGAATGTGTGTTAGGTAGTTATCCCTGGTAGGACCAGGAGGGCGGCGCCCCCAGGGGGCCAACCACTGCAGTACTGAGGACCAGGAGGGCGGCGCCCCAGGGGACCAACCACTGCAGTACTGAGGACGGGAGGGCGGCGCCCCCAGGGGGCCAACCACTGCAGTACTGAGGACCAGGAGGGCGGCGCCCCAGGGGCCAACCACTGCAGTACTGAGGACGGGAGGGCGGCGCCCCCAGGGGGCAACCACTGCAGTACTGAGGACCAGGAGGGCGGCGCCCCCAGGGGACCAACCACTGCAGTACTGAGGACCGGGAGGGCGGCGCCCCCAGGGGGCCAACCACTGCAGTACTGAGGACCAGGAGGGCGGCGCCCCCAGGGGGCCAACCACTGCAGTACTGAGGACCAGGAGGGCGGCGCCCCAGGGGGCCAACCACTGCAGTACTGAGAACAAGTGGCGTCCCAGCCACCTGTTCCCAGGGCTTCACCCTCCTGGGTATCGCCCCGCTAAGGTTTCCTTTGACACCAGTCGGCCGTGAGAGCCAAAATGAGTGTTGCTACCACCGCAATACCTGATACCCGCCTGGTACCTGATACCCGCCTGGTACCTAATACCCGCCTGGTACCTGATACCCGCGTGACGTCAGTGGCGAGTGGGTCCTGCAATACCTTGTCCCAAGGACAAGCGGGGTTCACATGTCAAGCCGTAAATAAAGGCGGGATATTATTGTGTGGAGATAGCTTAATTCACCTTCTTGCATTTGGGAAGGGTTAGCTTCAGCTCCAGGCCCCCCATCCCTCTTAACTCTTTTGTCGGGTGAAAGGTGTAAATTGGTTACATGACACCAACGCCTGAAGCTATGCATTAATACCAGTCAGACGTCTTGCCTCATAGTCCATACCACATTTCGAACTTTCCAAACACTTTGAACAGTTGTCTTAAGTGTCTCAGCTCTTAACTCATTTGTAGACACTCTCTGAGAGTCTACATTACCTTTTGACATCCTTCCACGAAACTTCTTAAGTAATCACCTGCTGTGGAAATCCTCAACATTCTTCCAGCAGTTTCACCTCAGCCATTAACCTAATTTTGCTTGGAGGAGCTGAGCTTCCAGGGGAGATGTGTGCGTAAAGCATCGCAAACTTCCACTGAGTTATAAACACATCACACACGGGCGCACTAAAATTAAAAATTGGTTAGAAGAACAACAACCAGAGTCTAGACCATAAAGAAATAGTCTTCCCGGAATATCATGAACAAACAAATATTCCGACTTTGACTTCTATATGACGAACACTGATAATGCTGGCGGCCTCCTCCAACCCTTTAGCAGGAAGAAAAGCGAAGCAGTCGTCATGGGTAAGAGGATCAGGTACAGCCTTGCAGGTCACCTCAGCAGCATGCCATACACAACAATTGTTAATATCTTTACCTTTGAGCAATTATCCTTCAATATCTGCTCTAAAAAAAAAAAAAAAAGCCATTCAGCATTATTTTCCCATTCACTCTCAAGTGCGCATAAAACCTTTGAATATTATATGATAAAAATGACCCACAATTTGCGACCTGAATCCCACGGTGAATAATGGCCTCTTTTAGAGGTCTTTGATCGCCTTCTTGTGGGCCGGACTGAGGGCTAGGAACCCATTATAGGGTGGGAGGACTGGATGCTGCCCCAGCCCCTCTACTCCTCACACATGTCCGGAGACCAAAGGGATCAAGCCCCAAAGGAGAGGCAGCGGTTGAAAGCTTGGATGCCGAAAGTATTCTTCCTGTGTCGCTTCTGAGTGGTTGTGGGTTTTTTTGCCTGTGGTTTACCTGGAGCCGGTTTCAAGAGCTTTTCTTGCTCTACACCTTCATCCTTAAACCAGGATTTCCAGGTGATTTCTTGAGCAACCAGGCTATTGCTGTTTTTTAGCCCGGAAACCTATATGTAAAGTGCACAAGCCCTCTAATGTGATGGATTTCAAGCACTCAAATATTTCTCTCCAGCACTCTAATATTACTCTTGGCACACTAATATACTCCTGACACTTTAATATTACTCCTGGCACTTTAATATTCTCTCGGCACTCTAATATTACTCCTGGCACACTAATATTTATCGCGGCAATCTTACATTACTCCCGGCACTAATATTACTCTCAGTACTCTAATATTACTCCCAGCACTCTAATATTACTCCGACACTCTAATAATACTCCCGGCACTCTAATAATACTCCCGGCACTCTAATATTAATCCCAACTCTCTACTATTACTATTACTCCCAGCACTCAACTATTACTCTCAGCACTCTAATATTACTCCCAGCAATTTTATTACTACCAGCACTCTAATATACTCCCGGCACTCTAATTTACTCCCAGACCCGTAATATTACTCCCAGCACTTCAATATTACTTCCAGCACTCTAATATTACTCCCAGCACTCCAATATTACTCCCGGCACTCTAATATTACTCCCAGACCTTTAATATTACTCCCAGCATTTTAATATTAATCCCAGCACTCAATATTACATCCAGCACTCTATATTACTCCCAGACCCTCACATACTAGACAAGGCACTCTAATAATACTCCAAGCACTCTAACATTACTCCCAGCACTTCAATATTAATCCCGACACTCTATTAACACTCCCAGCACTCTAATAATACTCCCAGCACTCAAATATTACTCCCACCACTCTAGTATTATTCCTACACACCCGAATAATACTCCCAGCACTATAATATTACTCCCAGAACTCTAATATTACTCCCAGCAATCTACCATTTCTTCCAGGACTCTAATATTACTCCCAGTACTCTAATACTACTCTAAGCACTCCCAGCCCACTAATAATACCCCCAGCACTCTAATATTACTCCCGGCACTCAAATATTACTCCATGCACTCTAATAATACTCCCAGCACTAAAATTACTCCCAGCACTATAATATTACTCCAGCACTCTAATATTACTCCCGGCACTAAAATATTACTCCATGCACTCTAATAATACTCCAGCACTCTAATATTACTCGCATCCCTCAAATATTACTCCCTGCACTCTAATATTACTCCCAGCACTCTATTATTACTCCTGGCAATGTAATAATACTCCCAGCACCCTAATATTACGCGCAGCCTTCTATAATACTCCAGGCATTCTAACATTACTCTCAGCACTCTAATATACTCTCGTCACTCTAATATTACTCCCTGCACTCTAATACTTTTTTCCAGCACTCTAATATTACTCCTACATTCTAATCTTACTCTCAGCACTCTAATATTAGTCCAAACCCCTAATATTACTCCCTGCACTCTAATATTACTCTCGTCACTCTAATATTACTCCCAGCACTCTAATATTTTTCCCCTGCACTCTAATATTACTCCCAGCACTCAAATATTACTCCCTGCACTCTAATATTATTCCCAGCACTCTAATAATACACCCAGCACTCTAATATTACTCCCAGCACTCTAATATTACTCAAAGCACTCTAATAATACTCCCAGCACTCTAATATTACTCCCAGCACTCTAATAATACTACCATCACTCTTATATTGCTCTCAGTGCTTTAGTATTTATCACGGCTACAGTAGTCATATTACAAAATGGGCGACAGCTGTAGGAACTACTGTGAAGAGCAAGATGTGTCGGGTGTGTGTTGTAGTTTAACACTGTAGAGATAACACAAATACTTTTAGTGAAGGATAACTAAGTTAGATGCGCCAGAAGGTTATATGAAAGTTTTCCTTCTGTGTAACAATGACAACAAGTTGAAATAAACTTGAGAAAGAAGTGGCGGAGACTGTCTGCTCCCTTAATGCCTGTATGACAGTCTTAGAAGGTCAGAGTTGTTGCACTAGACAGGAGGAGGAGCCGATGACACTGTTGTTGACACTCAGCAAGTGAGTCCTCACACACACTCTGGGATTTTGTGTAATCCCAGTGTGGAAGCCCGGGCTTCCCGCTCCAGTGTAGATGTGTGACATATTAGTAACAAAGGAGAAGATTGGCCCCCAGACTGTGTATTTCTCGAGTGTCAGGAGACACTCAACATCATCCCTCACAAGAGGTTCTTTTGCAGGCTTGAGAAACATGGCCCCATCTCTGTGAAGGTATTAGGCAGGGTAAAGGAATACCCCTGAAATACGTGATAGAGTCGACGAGGTGTTATCAGGCGGTGACGAGCTGCGAGCCCCTAATACCAGAACTAGTACTTGTTCTTGCCCTAATATGTGCCAACAGGTTCACAGAGGATAGGTTATATATATATAAATGTTTGCTGATGATGTGAAACTAATGGAGAAACAAAGGGAGCAAGCTGCCTATTTGGGTGGGTGTGGAGCACATGGCTGTAAAGCTGCCGCCCAGTTGGGTGGGTGTGGAGCACATGACTGTAAAGCTGCCGCCCAGTTGGGTGGGTGTGGAGCACATGACTGTAAAGCTGCCGCCCAGTTGGGTGGGTGTGGAGCACATGACTGTAAAGCTGCCGCCCAGTTGGGTGGGTGTGGAGCACATGACTGTAAAGCTGCCGCCCAGTTGGGTGGGTGTGGAGCACATGACTGTAAAGCTGCCGCCCAGTTGGGTGGGTGTGACTAGTAACTGTGTGACTCACCATAGATGTAAAGTGCCTTGTATAGTGGCTGTTGTGAATCTATTGTTGAATTTCTTGTGATATAAAAAGATTATCGATATGTATATATATTTTTGTGTAAATGATTGTATATATATGTACATGTATATATAACATTAACAATTGTGTAACTAGCTTCAAAAGATTGTCACTTGCTTAGCTAAACGAACTCTGGGACTCAGTTCCTGTGTAACACTTTCCCCCAACGCCCACGGGATGGGTATGGGGTGCATAAAAAAGAAAGAAATATAATAGAGGCAAGTGTATAATAGAGGCAAGTGTATAATAGAGGCAAGTGTATAATAGAGGGCAAGTGTATAATAGAGGCAAGTGTATAATAGAGGCAAGTGTATAATAGAGGCAAGTGTATAATGAGGCAAGAGGCCACAGACACGCTCCTCAGTTGGTATAAAACAGCCAATAATATATAAGAGCATGGACATTGCTAGCAACAACGCATAATTAGCGAAGACGTCTTTTCAAATCCCAGAATAAAACAGATATATATGGTTAAAGTAAGTCTGATGCTGGAAACACATATTAACAGACAAATGTCAGTGACATGACGCTTCATAGATTTATGAAGGAAATCCAAATTGCCAAATGTATAGATTTCCTTCAGAAGCCTTGAAAAACAACATTGTTTACCCCCATGTGCTTAACGCTCTTTAAACATTAAGATCTGGTATGAAATCCCTTAATGAAAAGCACCAACGTTTGAGGACATGACAACGATATACATTATTTTAAGGAAGAATGATAGGATAGACAACGATGCGATATTTTAAAGAAGAAAGCAACATAGAGGGAACAAAGAGGTGGCAGCGTGGAAGATGAAGGTGGAGCCACAAGCCTCAGGAGGAACATCTTCACAGTGAGGTGCGAAGGAGCTGGAGACGCTAACTCTGTTTGTAAATATTAGCAGAGAAATCTAATAAATGATTCATTACTTTGAAGGAATAACAGCTGCACAAGCAGGGCTCAGGAGCTGGCGTTGAGGTCTGCAGGCGCAGTTGAGGTCCTAGTGGTGAGTCCCACACTGTACGGGTCCCCTGGTGGTGAGTCCCACACTGTACGGGTCCCCTGGTGGTGAGCCCCACACTGTACAGGTCCATGGTGGTGAGTCCCACACTGTACGGGTCCCTGGTGGTGAGCCCCACACTGTACGGGTCCCTGGTGGTGAGTCCCACACTGTACAGGTCCATGGTGGTGAGCCCCACACTGTACGGGTCCCTGGTGGTGAGCCCCACACTGTACGGGTCCCTGGTGGTGAGCCCCACACTGTACGGGTCCCTGGTGGTGAGCCCCACACTGTACAGGTCCATGGTGGTGAGCCCACACTGTACGGGTCCCTGGTGGTGAGCCCCACACTGTACGGGTCCCCTGGTGGTGAGCCCCACACTGTACAGGTCCATGGTGGTGAGTCCCACACTGTACGGGTCCCTGGTGGTGAGCCCCACACTGTACGGGTCCCTGGTGGTGAGCCCCACACTGTACGGGTCCCTGGTGGTGAGCCCCACACTGTACGGGTCCCTGGTGGTGAGCCCCACACTGTACGGGTCCCTGGTGGTGAGCCCCACACTGTACGGGTCCCTGGTGGTGAGCCCCACACTGTACGGGTCCCTGGTGGTGAGCCCCACACTGTACGGGTCCCTGGTGGTGAGCCCCACACTGTACGGGTCCCTGGTGGTGAGCCCCACACTGTACGGGTCCCTGGTGGTGAGCCCCACACTGTACGGGTCCATGGTGGTGAGCCCCACACTGTACGGGTCCCTGGTGGTGAGCCCCACACTGTACGGGTCCCTGGTGGTGAGCCCCACACTGTACGGGTCCATGGTGGTGAGCCCCACACTGTACGGGTCCCTGGTGGTGAGCCCCACACTGTACGGGTCCCTGGTGGTGAGCCCCACACTGTACGGTCCCTGGTGGTGAGCCCCACACTGTACGGGTCCCTGGTGGTGAGCCCCACACTGTACAGGTCCTGGTGGTGAGCCCCACACTGTACGGGTCCCTGGTGGTGAGCCCCACACTGTACGGGTCCCTGGTGGTGAGCCCCACACTGTACGGGTCCCTGGTGGTGAGCCCCACACTGTACGGGTCCCTGGTGGTGAGCCCCACACTGTACGGGTCCCTGGTGGTGAGCCCCACACTGTACGGGTCCCTGGTGGTGAGTCCCACACTGTACGGGTCCCTGGTGGTGAGCCCACACTGTACGGGTCCCTGGTGGTGAGCCCCACACTGTACGGGTCCATGGTGGTGAGCCCCACACTGTACAGGTCCATGGTGGTGAGCCCCACACTGTACGGGTCCCTGGTGGTGAGCCCCACACTGTACGGGTCCCTGGTGGTGAGCCCCACACTGTACGGGTCCCTGGTGGTGAGCCCCACACTGTATGGGTCCATGGTGGTGAGCCCACACTACACAGGTCCCTGGTGGTGAGCCCCACACTACACAGGTCCATGGTGGTGAGCCCCACACTACACAGGTCCCTGGTGGTGAGCCCCACACTGTACGGGTCCCTGGTGGTGAGCCCCACACTGTACGGGTCCCTGGTGGTGAGCCCCACACTGTACGGGTCCCCTGGTGGTGAGTCCCACACTGTACGGGTCCCTGGTGGTGAGCCCCACACTGTACGGGTCCCCTGGTGGTGAGCCCCACACTGTACAGGTCCCCTGGTGGTGAGCCCCACACTGTACGGGTCCATGGTGGTGAGCCCCACACTGTACGGGTCCCTGGTGGTGAGCCCCACACTGTACGGGTCCCTGGTGGTGAGCCCCACACTGTACGGGTCCCCTGGTGGTGAGCCCCACACTGTACGGGTCCCTGGTGGTGAGCCCCACACTGTGCGGGTCCCTGGTGGTGAGCCCCACACTGTACGGGTCCATGGTGGTGAGCCCCACACTGTACGGGTCCCTGGTGGTGAGTCCCACACTGTACGGGTCCCTGGTGGTGAGCCTCACACTACACAGGTCCCTGGTGGTGAGCCCCACACTGTACGGGTCCCTGGTGGTGAGCCCCACACTACACAGGTCCCGCCTGCCGTGGCGTGCGTGTACACTCAGCGACCCTCAGTGGTAGCACGTCAGTGTATTGGTACAGCAAGCAATGATTCAGCGGACGACAACAGCATTGTTTGTTGTCCTTGAGGGGGGAGGCGGGTTTGGTCACTGTGCTTGGTGTTGTGCTTGGTGCTGTGCTTGGTGCTGTGCTTGGTGCTGTGCTTGGTACTGTGCTTGGTGCTGTGCTTGGTGCTGTGCTTGGTGCTGTGCTTGGTGCTGTGCTTGGTGCTGTGCTTGGTGCTGTGCTTGGTGCTGTGCTTGGTGCTGTGCTTGGTACTGTGCTTGGTGCTGTGGGTGTTGGTGTTCTTGTACATTTTTGTCCACTTCATTATTATCTTCTTGATTACTTTTTTTATTATTTTACAAGGAATACATGTTTATGAGACTGGTGTGCAGCTTAGTACTTCATCTCTGTTTCCTATCCTCATTATGGGAACTACATTTGCATTTGTCCATACTGCTGGGACTCATCCAGATTTCAGAGTCTTAGTTAACGTTTAACACAGTTGCCCAACAGCCTCCAGTGACGGTCCGGCGCTCCTGCTTGTGTTGTGTCTAGTTCCTGTGGGTGTCTACTCTCCTCCTTTTCAGTGACTACCATGGCGACTGATGACGCAATTTGGACGACCCACCTGAGAGCAGGTCGTCGCCAGTTCGTCTTGACTCTACCAATCCTCACCACCACCACCACCACAACCACTACCACTTCGGTAACCACTACCACCATCGCTGCCACTACCCCACCAACTTCCACGCATCGAACTGACTTTGCACCTGCACGATAAATATTCCCAAATATGCGTCGCAGAGAGAAATATGGGCCCTTCACACGTGGGGCCCCCCCACACGTGGGGCCCCCTCACAGGTGAGGCCCCTCACACGTGGGGCCTTTCACACGTGGGGCCCCTCACACGTGAGGCCCCTCACACGTGGGGCCCCTCACACGTGGGGCCCCTCACACGTGGGGCCCCTCACACGTGGGGCCCCTCACACGTGGGGCCCCTCACACGTGAGGCCCCTCACACGTGGGGCCCCCACACGTGAGGCCCCTCACACGTGGGGCCCCTCACACGTGGGGCCCCTCACACGTGAGGCCCCTCACACGTGGGGCCCCTTCACACGTGAGGCCCCTCACACGTGAGGCCCCTCACACGTGGAGCCCCTCACACGTGGGGCCCCTCACACGTGAGGCCCCTCACACGTGGGGCCTCTCACACGTGGGGCCCCTCACACGTGGGGCCCCTCACACGTGAGGCCCCTCACACGTGGGGCCCCTTCACACGTGAGGCCCCTCACACGTGAGGCCCCTCACACGTGGGGCCCCTCACACGTGGAGCCCCTCACACGTGAGGCCCCTCACACGTGGGGCCTCTCACACGTGAGACCCCTCACACGTGAGGCCCCTCACACGTGAGGCCCCTCACACGTGAGGCCCCTCACACGTGAGGCCCCTCACACGTGGGGCCCCTCACACGTGGGCCCCTCACACGTGGGACCCCTCACACGTGAGGCCCCTCACACGTGGGGCCCCTTCACACGTGAGGCCCCTCACACGTGAGGCCCCTCACACGTGGGGCCCCTCACACGTGGGGGCCCCTCACACGTGGGGCCCCTCACACGTGAGGCCCCTCACACGTGAGGCCCCTCACACGTGGGGCCCCTCACACGTGAGGCCCCTCACACGTGAGGCCCCTCACACGTGGGGCCCCTCACACGTGGGGCCCCTCACACGTGAGGCCCCTCACACGTGGGGCACCTCACACGTGAGGCCCCTCACACGTGAGGCCCCTCACACGTGGGGCTCCTTCACACGTGAGGCCCCCTCACACGTGAGGCCCCTCACACGTGGGGCCCCTCACACGTGGGGCCCCTCACACGTGGGGCCCCTCACACGTGGGGCCCCTCACACGTGGGGCCCCTCACACGTGGGGCCCCTCACACGTGGGGCCACTCACACGTGAGGCCCTTCACACAAGATCAGTAAGAACTCAAACGAACAAAACAGGTGATCCCTGCCACGACTGGACCATAGCTGGTGCGGGACAAGAGAAGATCAGTTAGCACACCAAAGAAATAGCTAGAGGCTCGCAGGAGAGGACCAGCTGGCCATGAACGCACAAGTCAGACAGGAAGCAAAGGCTCTAACATCAAAGGTGCATTGCT
>WNGS01028583.1:3187303-3198734 GCA_020271785.1 Procambarus virginalis | reverse complement strand
GATCCAGCATCAACACCAGCACTCAACGCAGCATCGTCAGCCGCCCTCGTGTGAACCCTGACGAACGCTGCGTTTCTTAGTTAATATTCATCAGACAGATAAACACTCTCTGACCTTTAGACGCCATCGCCGGCGGCGCTCTCCAAAACACATCATTTTCCGAGCAGGAGCCCAACACGCGATGAATCGCTGGCGGCGCACGGTAGCGGGCAGGAGCGAGCAGGCCCTCACCCGCCCCCTGGTATGACGCCAGCCCGGCACGGAGAGACCACCGTCCCGCAGCCACGCGCAGGAAACTGACCCTTGCGCAGCCTGGCGTGTACGTCAGTTTTTTTTTTTTTATATAGTTTTCTACCACAGACGTGGCCACACATTAACAATGCTAACCAGCATATATACATTTTCTTCTGTCCTCCATAGACAGGGTTAGAGATGTGTTAAACATATATTTGAAGGGTTTATTGAACAATCAACCACTGAAGGTGAGTCGGTGCTTTAAAAATGCTAAGCTAACCTATATACGTAAATACATAGATACACAGATTTATGTATGCCTTACATAAAGTGTTCGATGTGTCATCTACACAGTGTCATTAATGTACATTTACAAAGGTGAAATGTAATTCTGATCAGCTTCCATATATACTTTATACCCATACATACACATACACACACATATACATATATACACACATGCATTCACAGACATTTATCTCATTTACTCTGACAGGGTGAGATAGCTGATAAAGAACTAGTTGCAATTAAGCACTTAATCACTGAAGGTGATTAAGGTGCTTTTACAAGCTCAGGTTATATAGTTACATCACATACATTGTATAATTAATCTATTACATGGTCAATCTTGGGTACAAGTCCAATATATCATCAAGTGTTCCAGTACTCATATAGTAATTACAAAGTTCAGCATACCTTAGCCCAGGGGGGCGAAAGTCAGCCAGTATGGGACATTCTACATATAATGTTCAAGAGAGTGCATGTTTTCTCTTTCACAAAGTTGACACATTGTGTACTCGACATTTGGGTTTTGAGAAAGCTGCCAGATACGTCAGTGTTAGAGGGTCGGGCGGTGTGTCCGGACAAGTGTGTGTGTGTGTGTGTGTGCATGACATCTTGCACGTGATGGCAGGCTAGTGAAATTCTAACTGTTGACATAATGCGGTTGAAAGAGAACAGAGGTGAAGGCTCCACTCCTCCAGGGGTGAGAGGTGAAGGCTCCACTCCTCCAGGGGTGAGAGGTGAAGGCTCCACTCCTCCAGGTGAGAGGTGAGAGTTCCACTCCTCCAGGGATGAGAGGTAAAGGCTCCACTCCTCCAGGGGTGAGAGGTGAAGGCTCCACTCCTCCAGGGGTGAGAGGTGAAGGCTCCACTCCTCCAGGGGTGAGAGGTGAAGGCTCCACTCCTCCAGGGGTGAGAGGTGAAGGCTCCACTCCTCCAGGGGTGAGAGGTGAAGGCTCCACTCCTTCAGGGGCGAGAGGTGAGAGTTCCACTCCTCCAGGGTGAGAGGTGAGGGCTTCACTCCTCCAGGGGTGAGAGGTGAAGGCTCCACTCCTCCAGGGGTGAGAGGTGAAGGCTCCACCCCAGGGGTGAGAGGTGAGGGCTTCACTCCTCCAGGGGTGAGAGGTGAGAGTTCCACTCTTCCAGGGGCGAGGGTGAGGGCTTCACTCTTCCAGGGCGAGAGGTGAGGGCTTCACTCCTCCAGGGGTGAGAGGTGAAGGCTCCACTCCTCCAGGGGCGAGAGGTGAAGGCTCCACTCTTCCGGGGCGAGAGGTGAGGGCTTCACTCCTCCAGGGGTGAAAGGTGAGGGCTCCACTCCTCCAGGGGTGAGAGGTGAGAGTTCCACTCCTCCAGGGTGAGAGGTGAAGGCTCCACTCCTCCAGGGGCGAGAGGTGAGGGCTTCACTCCTCCAGGGGCGAGAGGTGAGGGCTTCACTCCTCCAGGGGCGAGAGGTGAGGGCTTCACTCCTCCAGGGGCGAGAGGTGAGGGCTTCACTCTTCCAGGGCGAGAGCAGAGGGTTCCACTCCTCCAGGGGTGAGAGGTGAGAGTTCCACTCCTCCAGGGGCGAGAGGTGAGGGCTTCACTCCTCCAGGGGCGAGAGCTGAGGGCTTCACTCCTCCACGGGCGAGAGGTGAGGGCTTCACTCTTCCAGGGGCGAGAGGTGAGGGTTCCACTCCTCCAGGGGTGAGAGGTGAGGGCTTCACTCCTCCAGGGGCGAGAGGTGAGGGCTTCACTCCTCCAGGGGTGAGAGGTGAGGGTTCCACTCCTCCAGGGGCGAGAGGTGAGGGCTTCACTCCTCCAGGGGTGAAAGGTGAGGGCTTCACTTCTCCAGGGGTGGAGATGAGGTTCCACTCCTCCAGGGCGAGAGGTGAGGGCTTCACTCCTCCAGGGGTGAGAGGTGAGGCTTCACTCCTCCAGGGGTGAGAGGTGAGGGCTTTCACTCCTCCAGGGCGAGAGGTCAGTTCAGGTCAGTTAGTTAGGTCGGGTCGGGTCGGTCGGGTCGGGTCGGGTTGGGTTAGGTTGGGTTAGGTTAGGTTAGGTTTCAAAAATCACGCTCAGAGTCAAATTTCCGATATTTAGATATTTTGAAAACTGTAGGGGGGTTTGGGCAAATATGACCCATCGCCGTTTTCAGTAATTGGCATATTTTCGGTATAAAAGTCGTAATTGAAAATGAAAATAGGTGCAGAGAGTCAGAATTCGGCTCAAAATCACGCTCAGGTGTCAATTTTCCGATATTTCAGATATTTTGAAAACTGTAGGGGGGTTTGGGCAAAATATGACCCATCGCCGTTTTTCAGTAATTGGCATATTTTCGGTATAAAAGTCGTAATTTGAAAATGAAAATAGGTGCAGAGAGTCAGAATTCGGCTCAAAATCACGCTCAGGTGTCAATTTTTCCGATATTTCAGATATTTTGAAAACTGTAGGGGGGTTTGGGCAAAATATGACCCATCGCCGTTTTCAGTATTGGCATATTTTCGGTATAAAGTCGTAATTTGAAAATGAAAATAGGTGCAGAGAGTCAGAATTCGGCTCAAAATCACGCTCAGGTGTCAATTTTCCGATTTTCAGATATTTGAAAACTGTAGGGGGGTTTGGGCAAAATATGACCCATCGCCGTTTTCAGTAATTGGCATATTTTCGGTATAAAAAGTCGTAATTTGAAATGAAATAGGTGCAGAGAGTCAGAATTCGGCTCAAAAATCACGCTCAGGTGTCAATTTTCCGATATTTCAGATATTTTGAAAACTGTAGGGGGTTTGGGCAAAATATGACCCATCGCCGTTTTCAGTAATTGGCATATTTTCGGTATAAAAAGTCGGAATTTGAAAATGAAAATAGGTGCAGAGAGTCAGAATTCGGCTCAAAAATCACGCTCAGGTGTCAATTTCCGATATTTCAGATATTTTGAAACTGTAGGGGTTTGGGCAATATGACCCATCGCCGTTTTCAGTAATTGGCATATTTTCGGTATAAAGTTCGTAATTTGAAAATGAAAATAGTGCAGAGAGTCAGAATTCGGCTCAAAAATCACGCTCAGTGTCAATTTTCGATATTTCAGATATTTTGAAAACTGTAGGGGGTTTGGGCAAAATATGACCCATCGCCGTTTTCAGTAATTGGCATATTTTCGGTATAAAAGTCGTAATTTAAAATGAAAATAGGTGCAGAGAGTCAGAATTCGGCTCAAAAATCACGCTCAGGTGTCAATTTTCCGATATTTCAGATATTTTGAAAACTGTAGGGGGTTTGGGCAAAATATGACCCATCGCCGTTTTCAGTAATTGGCATATTTTCGGTATAAAAGTCGTAATTTGAAAATGAAAATAGGTGCAGAGAGTCAGAATTCGGCTCAAAAATCACGCTCAGGTGTCAATTTTCCGATATTTCAGATATTTTGAAAACTGTAGGGGGGTTTGGGCAAAATATGACCCATCGCCGTTTTCAGTAATTGGCATATTTTCGGTATAAAAAGTCGTAATTTGAAAATGAAAATAGGTGCAGAGAGTCAGAATTCGGCTCAAAAATCACGCTCAGGTGTCAATTTTCCGATATTTCAGATATTTTGAAAACTGTAGGGGGGTTTGGGCAAAATATGACCCATCGCCGTTTTCAGTAATTGGCATATTTTCGGTATAAAAAGTCGTAATTTGAAAATGAAAATAGGTGCAGAGAGTCAGAATTCGGCTCAAAAATCACGCTCAGGTGTCAATTTTCCGATATTTCAGATATTTTGAAAACTGTAGGGGGGTTTGGGCAAAATATGACCCATCGCCGTTTTCAGTAATTGGCATATTTTCGGTATAAAAAGTCGTAATTTGAAAATGAAAATAGGTGCAGAGAGTCAGAATTCGGCTCAAAAATCACGCTCAGGTGTCAATTTTCCGATATTTCAGATATTTTGAAAACTGTAGGGGGTTTGGGCAAAATATGACCCATCGCCGTTTTCAGTAATTGGCATATTTTCGGTATAAAAAGTCGTAATTTGAAAATGAAAAAAGGTGCAGAGAGTCAGAATTCGGCTCAAAAATCACGCTCAGGTGTCAATTTTCCGATATTTCAGATATTTTGAAAACTGTAGGGGGTTTGGGCAAAATATGACCCATCGCCGTTTTCAGTAATTGGCATATTTTCGGTATAAAAAGTCGTAATTTGAAAATGAAAATAGGTGCAGAGAGTCAGAATTCGGCTCAAAAATCACGCTCAGGTGTCAATTTTCCGATATTTCAGATATTTTGAAAACTGTAGGGGGTTTGGGCAAAATATGACCCATCGCCGTTTTCAGTAATTGGCATATTTTCGGTATAAAAAGTCGTAATTTGAAAATGAAAATAGGTGCAGAGAGTCAGAATTCGGCTCAAAAATCACGCTCAGGTGTCAATTTTCCGATATTTCAGATATTTTGAAAACTGTAGGGGGTTTGGGCAAAATATGACCCATCGCCGTTTTCAGTAATTGGCATATTTTCGGTATAAAAGTCGTAATTTGAAAATGAAAATAGGTGCAGAGAGTCAGAATTCGGCTCAAAAATCACGCTCAGGTGTCAATTTTCCGATATTTCAGATATTTTGAAAACTGTAGGGGGTTTGGGCAAAATATGACCCATCGCCGTTTTCAGTAATTGGCATATTTTCGGTATAAAAGTCGTAATTTGAAAATGAAAATAGGTGCAGAGAGTCAGAATTCGGCTCAAAATCACGCTCAGGTGTCAATTTTCCGATATTTCAGATATTTTGAAAACTGTAGGGGGTTTGGGCAAAATATGACCCATCGCCGTTTTCAGTAATTGGCATATTTTCGGTATAAAAAGTCGTAATTTGAAAATGAAAATAGGTGCAGAGAGTCAGAATTCGGCTCAAAATCACGCTCAGGTGTCAATTTTCCGATATTTCAGATATTTTGAAAACTGTAGGGGGGTTTGGCAAAATATGACCCATCGCCGTTTTCAGTAATTGGCATATTTTCGGTATAAAAAGTCGTAATTAAAATGAAATAGGTGCAGAGAGTCAGAATTCGGCTCAAAAATCACGCTCAGGTGTCAATTTTCCGATATTTCAGATATTTTTGAAAACTGTAGGGGTTTGGGCAAAATATGACCCATCGCCGTTTTCAGTAATTGGCATATTTTCGGTATAAAAGTCGTAATTTGAAAATGAAAATAGGTGCAGAGAGTCAGAATTCGGCTCAAAAATCACGCTCAGGTGTCAATTTTCCGATATTTCAGATATTTTGAAAACTGTAGGGGGTTTGGGCAAAATATGACCCATCGCCGTTTTCAGTAATTGGCATATTTTCGGTATAAAAATGAAAATAGGTGCAGAGAGTCAGAATTCGGCTCAAAAATCACGCTCAGGTGTCAATTTTCCGATATTTCAGATATTTTGAAACTGTAGGGGTTTGGGCAAAATATGACCCATCGCCGTTTTCAGTAATTGGCATATTTTCGGTATAAAAAGTCGTAATTTGAAAATGAAAATAGGTGCAGAGAGTCAGAATTCGGCTCAAAAATCACGCTCAGGTGTCAATTTTCCGATATTTCAGATATTTTGAAAACTGTAGGGGGTTTGGGCAAAATATGACCCATCGCCGTTTTCAGTAATTGGCATATTTTCGGTATAAAAAGTCGTATTTTGAAATGAAAATAGGTGCAGAGAGTCAGAATTCGGCTCAAAAATCACGCTCAGGTGTCAATTTTCCGATATTTCAGATATTTTGAAAACTGTAGGGGGTTTGGCCAAATATGACCCATCGCCGTTTTCAGTAATTGGCATATTTTCGGTATAAAAGTCGTAATTTGAAAATGAAAATAGGTGCAGAGAGTCAGAATTCGGCTCAAAAATCACGCTCAGGTGTCAATTTTCCGATATTTCAGATATTTTGAAACTGTAGGGGGGTTTGGGCAAAATATGACCCATCGCCGTTTTCAGTAATTGGCATATTTTCGGTATAAAAAGTCGGAATTTGAAAATGAAAATAGGTGCAGAGAGTCAGAATTCGGCTCAAAAATCACGCTCAGGTGTCATTTTCCGATATTTCAGATATTTTGAAAACTGTAGGGGGTTTTGGGCAAATATGACCCATCGCCGTTTTCAGTAATTGGCATATTTTCGGTATAAAAAGTCGTAATTTGAAAATGAAAATAGGTGCAGAGAGTCAGAATTCGGCTCAAAAATCACGCTCAGGTGTCAATTTTCCGATATTTCAGATATTTTGAAAACTGTAGGGGGGTTTGGGCAAAATATGACCCATCGCCGTTTTCAGTAATTGGCATATTTTCGGTATAAAATTCGGAATTTGAAAATGAAAATAGGTGCAGAGAGTCAGAATTCGGCTCAAAAATCACGCTCAGGTGTCAATTTTCCGATATTTCAGATATTTTGAAAACTGTAGGGGGGTTGGGCAAAATATGACCCATCGCCGTTTTCAGTATTGGCATATTTTCGGTATAAAAAGTCGGAATTTGAAAATGAAAATAGGTGCAGAGAGTCAGAATTCGGCTCAAAAATCACGCTCAGGTGTCAATTTTCCGATATTTCAGATATTTTGAAAACTGTAGGGGTTTGGGCAAAATATGACCCATCGCCGTTTTCAGTAATTGGCATATTTTCGGTATAAAAAGTCGGAATTTGAAATGAAATAGGTGCAGAGAGTCAGAATTCGGCTCAAAAATCACGCTCAGGTGTCAATTTTCCGATATTTCAGATATTTTGAAAACTGTAGGGGGTTTGGGCAAATATGACCCATCGCCGTTTTCAGTAATTGGCATATTTTCGGTATAAAAAGTCGGAATTTGAAAATGAAAATAGGTGCAGAGAGTCAGAATTCGGCTCAAAAATCACGCTCAGGTGTCAATTTTCCGATATTTCAGATATTTTGAAAACTGTAGGGGGGGGCAAAATATGACCCATCGCCGTTTTCAGTAATTGGCATATTTTCGGTATAAAAGTCGGAATTTGAATGAAAATAGGTGCAGAGAGTCAGAATTCGGCTCAAAAATCACGCTCAGGTGTCAATTTTCCGATATTTCAGATATTTTGAAAACTGTAGGGGGGTTGGGCAAAATATGACCCATCGCCGTTTTCAGTAATTGGCATATTTTCGGTATAAAAAGTCGGAATTTGAAATGAAAATAGGTGCAGAGAGTCAGAATTCGGCTCAAAAATCACGCTCAGTGTCAATTTTCCGATATTTCAGATATTTTGAAAACTGTAGGGGTTTGGGCAAAATATGACCCATCGCCGTTTTCAGTAATTGGCATATTTTCGGTATAAAAAGTCGGAATTTGAAAATGAAAATAGGTGCAGAGAGTCAGAATTCGGCTCAAAAATCACGCTCAGGTGTCAATTTTCCGATATTTCAGATATTTTGAAAACTGTAGGGGGTTGGGCCAATATGACCCATCGCCGTTTTCAGTAATTGGCATATTTTCGGTATAAAAGTCGGATTTGAAAATGAAAATAGGTGCAGAGAGTCAGAATTCGGCTCAAAATCACGCTCAGGTGTCAATTTTCCGATATTTCAGATATTTTGAAAACTGTAGGGGGGGTTTGGGCAAAATATGACCCATCGCCGTTTTCAGTAATTGGCATATTTTCGGTATAAAAGTCGAATTTGAAATGAAAATAGGTGCAGAGAGTCAGAATTCGGCTCAAAAATCACGCTCAGTGTCATTTTCCGATATTTCAGATATTTTGAAAACTGTATGGGGTTTTGGGCAAAATATGACCCATCGCCGTTTTCAGTAATTGGCATATTTTCGGTATAAAAAGTCGGAATTTGAAAATGAAAATAGGTGCAGAGAGTCAGAATTCGCTCAAAAATCACGCTCAGGTGTCCATTTTCCGATATTTCGATATTTTTGAACTGTAGGGGGGTTTGGGCAAAATATGACCCATCGCCGTTTTCAGTAATTGGCATATTTTCGGTATAAAAAGTCGGAATTTGAAAATGAAAATAGGTGCAGAGAGTCAGAATCGGCTCNGAGGAACTTAACAATATGCCTTCAGCCGAACAAATATATGTGGGTGGGGACGAGGACAGGTTGACTAGTTTAGCAGTTACCAGGAAGGATGTAATTAAATAAATAGTAAAACTAAAACCAAACAAATCCCCAGGGCCGGATGAAGTGTTTGCCAGGGTGCTTAAAGGATGCAAAGAGGAGCTTTCCGAGCCACTGTCTACCATATATAATAAATCAATTGAGTTAGGTAGAGTGCCAGAGTGATGGAAGGTAGCTAATGTGGTACCAATTTTTAAGAAAGGAGATAGATCACTTGTGTCAAACTATCGGCCAATTAGCCTAACGTCTAATCTAAACCCAAATATCCTTTGTTTGTTTTGGTTTAAACTGTTAGTAGATAGTGGTATGGGAATTAATTTGGAGGAAGAGGTAATAAAAGTATGTGTTTTGGGAGAAAGGAATTGACAAAATGATCAGGGAAAGAGAAGGGCCTCAAAATAACAATTCACTTAGGGTATATTACACTAACAGTAGAAGTCTAAGAAATAAAATTAACGAATTAAATGCTCTTATCTGCACTGAAAAAAAATAGATATTATTGCACTTACCGAAACGTGGATGAATGTAGAAAATAGAGAACTATTAGCTGATATCAAATAAATGGATTTAAACTATTTCACACAGATCGATATATTAGAGGAGGAGGGGGAGTAGCCATATATGTTAGGGACAATTTGAAATGTAGTCTCAAAGAGGGAATCAAAACTGAGCCACACACAGAAACTATTTGGATAGAATTAAACGAAAAAACAAATAATATTATAATAGGAGTTATATATGGGCCACCAAATTTAGACAGAATGGAAGCAAAGCATCTATGGGATGAAATATCTAGAGCTTCTAGATCTAACAAGAGAGGAATCTAGATCTAGTTAGAAGCAAGGGAGGAATCCCGATCATATGTGGCATTCTTCCAAGAAAGGGAGTGGGAAATGAATGGATGTCGAGAGCACTTGGTCGTTGTCAGTAATTTTATATTTTCGGTATAAAAAGTCGGAATTTGAAAATGAAAATAGGTGCAGAGAGTCTGAATTCGGCTCAAAAATCACGCTCAGGTGTCAATTTTCCAATATTTCAGATATTTTGAAAACTGTAGGGGGGTTTGGGCAAAATATGAACCCATCGCCGTTGTCAGTAATTTTTATATTTTCGGTATAAAAAGTCGGAATTTGAAAATGAAAATATGTGCAGAGAGTCTGAATTCGGCTCAAAAATCACGCTCAGGTGTCAATTTCCATATTTTAGATATTTTGAAAACTGTAGGGGGGTTTGGGCAAAATATGAACCCATCGCCGTTGTCAGTAATTTTCATATTTTCGGTATAAAAAGTCGGAATTTGAAAATGAAAATAGGTGCAGAGAGTCAGAATTCGGCTCAAATATCTCGCTCAAGTGTCAATTTTCCGATATTTCAGATATTTTGAAAACTGTAGGGGGGTTTGGGCAAAATATGACCCATCGCCGTTTTCAGTAATTGGCATATTTTCGGTATAAAAAGTCGTAATTTGAAAATGAAAATAGGTGCAGAGAGTCAGAATTCGGCTCAAAAATCACGCTCAGGTGTCAATTTTCCAATATTTCAGATATTTTGAAAACTGTAGAGGGGTTTGGGCAAAATATGACCCATCGCCGTTGTCAGTAATTTTCATATTTCGGTATAAAAATTCGGAATTTGAAAATGAAAATAGGTGCAGAGAGTCAGAATTCGGCTCAAAAATCACGCTCAAGTGTCAATTTTCCGATATTTCAGATATTTTGAAAACTGTAGGGGGGTTTGGGCAAAATATGACCCATCGCCGTTTTCAGTAATTGGCATATTTTCGGTATAAAAACCTCGTAATTTGAAAATGAAAATAGGTGCAGAGAGTCAGAATTCGGCTCAAAAATCACGCTCAGGTGTCAATTTTCCGATATTTCAGATATTTTGAAAACTGTAGGGGGGTTTGGGCAAAATATGACCCA
Source organism: Procambarus virginalis (assembly GCA_020271785.1). Lineage (NCBI taxonomy): Eukaryota > Metazoa > Arthropoda > Malacostraca > Decapoda > Cambaridae > Procambarus > Procambarus virginalis. The sequence goes on along the minus strand of WNGS01028583.1, from coordinate 3,188,235 downwards.
TCGCCGTTTTCAGTAATTGGCATATTTTCGGTATAAAAAGTAGTAATTTGAAAATGAAAATAGGTGCAGAGAGTCAGAATTCGGCTCAAAAATCACGCTCTGGTGTCAATTTTCCGATATTTCAGATATTTTGAAAACTGTAGGGGGGTTTGGGCAAAATATGACCCATCGCCGTTTTCAGTAATTTTTATATTTTCGGTATAAAAAGTAGTAATTTGAAAATGAAAATAGGTGCAGAGAGTCTGAATTCGGCTCAAAAATCACGCTCAGGTGTCAATTTTCCAATATTTCAGATATTTTGAAAACTGTAGGGGGGTTTGGGCAAAATATGAACCCATCGCCGTTGTCAGTAATTTTTATATTTTCGGTATAAAAAGTCGGAATTTGAAAATGAAAATAGGTGCAGAGAGTCTGAATTCGGCTCAAAAATCACGCTCAGGTGTCAATTTTCCAATATTTCAGATATTTTGAAAACTGTAGGGGGGTTTGGGCAAAATATGAACCCATCGCCGGTCGGGGGGAGCCGGTCGGCCGAGCGGACAGCACGCTGGACTTGTGATCCTGTGGTCCTGGGTTCGATCCCAGGCGCCGGCGAGAAACAATGGGCAGAGTTTCTTTCACCCTATGCCCCTGTTACCTAGCAGTAAAATAGGTACCTGGGTGTTAGTCAGCTGTCACGGGCTGCTTCCTGGGGGTGGAGGCCTGGTCGAGGACCGGGCCGCGGGGACACTAAAAAGCCCCGAAATCATCTCAAGATAACCTCAAGATATCGCCGTTGTCAGTAATTTTCATATTTTCGGTATAAAAGTCGGAATTTGAAAATGAAAATAGGTGCAGAGAGTCTGAATTCGGCTCAAAAATCACGCTCAGGTGTCAATTTTCCAATATTTCAGATATTTTGAAAACTGTAGGGGGGTTTGGGCAAAATATGA
>WNGS01028583.1:3142666-3186023 GCA_020271785.1 Procambarus virginalis | reverse complement strand
ATATTTTGAAAACTGTAGGGGGGTTTGGGCAAAATATGACCCATCGCCGTTTTCAGTAATTGGCATATTTTCGGTATAAAAAGTCGGAATTTGAAAATGAAAATCGGTGCAGAGAGTCAGAATTCGGCTCAAAAATCACGCTCAGGTGTCAATTTTCCGATATTTCAGATATTTTGAAAACTTTAGGGGGGTTTGGGCAAAATATGACCCATCGCCGTTTTCAGTAATTGGCATATTTTCGGTATAAAAATTCGGAATTTGAAAGTGAAAATAGGTGCAGAGAGTCAGAATTCGGATCAAAAATCACGCTCAGGTGTCAATTTTCCGATATTTCAGATATTTTGAAAACTGTAGGGGGGTTTGGGCAAAATATGACCCATCGCCGTTTTCAGTAATTGGCATATTTTCGGTATAAAAAGTCGGAATTTGAAAATGAAAATAGGTGCAGAGAGTCAGAATTCGGCTCAAAAATCACGCTCAGGTGTCAATTTTCCGATATTTCAGATATTTTAAAACTGTAGGGGGGTTTGGGCAAAATATGACCCATCGCCGATTTCAGTAATTGGCATATTTTCGGTATAAAAAGTCGGAATTTGAAAATGAAAATAGGTGCAGAGAGTCAGAATTCGGCTCAAAATCACGCTCAGGTGTCAATTTTCCGATATTTCAGATATTTTGAAAACTGTAGGGGGGTTTGGGCAAAATATGACCCATCGCCGTTTTCAGTAATTGGCATATTTTCGGTATAAAATTCGGAATTTGAAAATGAAAATAGGTGCAGAGAGTCAGAATTCGGCTCAAAAATCACGCTCAGGTGTCAATTTTCCGATATTTCAGATATTTTGAAAACTGTAGGGGGTTTGGGCAAAATATGACCCATCGCCGTTTTCAGTAATTGGCATATTTTCGGTATAAAAATTCGGAATTTGAAAGTGAAAATAGGTGCAGAGAGTCAGAATTCGGATCAAAAATCACGCTCAGGTGTCAATTTTCCGATATTTCAGATATTTTGAAAACTGTAGGGGGTTTGGGCAAAATATGACCCATCGCCGTTTTCAGTAATTGGCATATTTTCGGTATAAAAAGTCGGAATTTGAAAATGAAAATAGGTGCAGAGAGTCAGAATTCGGCTCAAAATCACGCTCAGGTGTCAATTTTCCGATATTTCAGATATTTTTAAAACTGTAGGGGGGTTTGGGCAAAATATGACCCATCGCCGATTTCAGTAATTGGCATATTTTCGGTATAAAAAGTCGGAATTTGAAAATGAAAATAGGTGCAGAGAGTCAGAATTCGGCTCAAAAATCACGCTCACGTGTCAATTTTCCGATATTTCAGATATTTTGAAAACTGTAGGGGGGTTTGGGCAAAATATGACCCATCGCCGTTTTCAGTAATTGGCATATTTTCGGTATGTGACGGTAACGAGTTGGAAATGGTGGTCGGCAGTCTTCCAACTAGCAGGTGTCATTGCTGGGCCACATATAATATAAAAAAAAGAAAAGGAAAAAAAAGAGAAAAAAAAGAATGACTGCGTGATTTGGTAATCTGTGGTAAGGTTGTAAAGACGAAAAGCAATAATAAAAAATATGGATTTTAATAACAATAAGAAAACACAAATTGAAATAAATGCAAAAACTTGGCTTACTGGCAAAAACAATAAACAATATAAACATGAAAATAGATTACGTTAATGGGGAGGAGAATTGACATACAAAAGTAAGTAAAATATGAATGCTGGAATATATGCACTAACTATGAACCTCTATTTGACCACACAGAGTGAGTCACTTAGGAGTTCACAGCTTGCGAGCACACAATATTCTGGCTGGCAGAAACGTAAGGGACTCCAACAATAACTGGTGAGGTCTTGTGATTGGCGGGGAGCCGGAGTGGAGTGTTGGTTGGCGGCCAATGAGGAAGCTGGATGGTCGCAGTCGCTAGTTAGGCCGTTGCAGGGTTCGGCGCGTCGACCAGGTGCAGCAGTGGGGGGGAAGGAGGGAGTTGCTGGTACGTGTGGCGAGCTTATAATACGTTTAGCCACTACAAAACGTATCTTGTATGTTGATGAGGACAGGAGTGATTCGCAGAAATGGCAGGCTAAATCTCTGATAAGAGATTATCGTCACAACTCTCCCCCGAAGCCTGCCGTTTCGGGTGAATCACGTCCACTGGAGGTAGAGTGGGAGGTGGAGCTGCCTCTACCTCATGCACTCTGGAGAGGGCATCAGCGATGATGTTATCAGGCCCCTTGATGTAGCAGATCTTTAAGTTGAAGCCTTGAAGATATAAAGCCCATCGCAGCAGACGTTGGTTATTAAATTGGGCTTGATGTAAAAATCTCAGAGGGTTGTGGTCCGAATAGATGGTAGTGGACCTAGCACCGTGCAGATATGGTGCAAAGTGTTGTAAGCTCAGGACGATGGACAGGAGTTCCTTCTCTATAGTACTGTAGTTCTTCTGATGAGGCTTCAACTTGTAACTGTAGTAGCTGACAGGTAGAACCTCCTCGCCTCGCTGCTGCATTAAGACACTTCCGATGCCGGTACCACTGGCGTCGACATGGAGGATGAAAGGCTTCTTGATATCTGGTGAGGCGAGAATGGGATTAGAACAGAGGAGGAATTTGAGTTGTTCGAATGCAACGGTTTGCTCTCTGGTCCAATTATACCGTTGCTTGGGACTGGTTAAGGTGATTAATGGGGTTGCAACAGTGCTAAAATTCTTCACAAACCTACGGTAATAGGAAGCAAGACCAAGGAAGCGCAGGAGCTGCTTCCTGGTAGTAGGCTGTGGATACTGTTGGATTGCTCGAATGTGAATGTTTAACGGAGCCAGGTTGCCACTCCCTATAACATGACCCAGGTACCGCACTTTACCTTTCGCGAAGGTGGACTTGCCCAAATTGATGGTGAGGCCGGCTTTCAGGAGCTTGTAGAACAATCGTTGTAGCTGGAGCAGGTGTTCGCTCCAGGTGTTGGATGCTACTACAATGTCGTCCAGATAGGCATAGGTGTTTTCCAAGCCCTGGATGACGCGGTTGACAGCTCTCTGAAAGGTGGCTGGGGCATTGCAGAGTCCAAAGGGAAGGCGATGGTACCTGTAGAGACCAAAGGGGGTTATAAAGGCGGACAGTACCTTAGCTCGCTCCGTTAAACTCACCTGGTAGTAGCCCTTTAGTAGGTCTACCTGAGACAGGTAGCGGGCATTACCAATGGCATCCAAAATGTCGTCTACTCTGGGTATTGGGTAGGCGTCCTTCACTGTGACCTGGTTCAACTTCCTATAATCCGTACACAGACGGATTTTGCCGTGAGGTTTGGGTACCAGGATGCATGGTGAGGCCCAGGGGGACTCACAGGGGCTAGCCAGTCCATGGTCCAAGAGATACTGTACCTCAGCCCGCATGACTTCCGTTTTGCTCGGGCTGATTCGGTAGAATGGTTGGCGAATCGGCTGGGTGTCAGGTAGCAGTTGGATGTCGTGCCGAGTCACAGTACACTCTTGGGGGTCATCTCGAAACAACTCTTGATATTCTCTGACGAGTTTGATTAGTGGAGCACTATTATCGTCCTGAAAATGATGTTGAAGGTTAGTAAGGATTTCCGAGTTAGAGAGCGCTGGCTCAGTGTCAGTGCTCTCGGAAGGAGAAGCAGGGAAGGTCTCACTGTGGCTGTATGGACCTGTAAATGAGGTGAAATTGGTTAACACAGTGGGAGGAACCCCATGGTAGGGCTTGAGTAAATTAATGTGGCACAGCTGGGTCTTCCGCCGCCTATCGGGTGTCTCGAGAACGTAGTTGAAGTTGTTCCGGCACTCCTTAACACGGTAGGGTCCTGAGAACCTGTTCTGTAAAGGAGAACCTGGGATAGGGAAATAGGCAAGCACTAAGTCTCCTGGTGTAAACTTCCTTACTTTACAGTGCCGGTCGTAACGAGTCTTCATCCTCTCCTGGGCTTTCTGTAGGTTGTTGCTAGCAAAGGAATGGACCCTCTCTAGAATGTGTCGGAGATTTTGGAGATACTGGGGCACACTCTGATGCTCACTGAAGGTGTCATCACGTAGAGAATCCTTGAAAGCCTTGAGAGGTGTACGGCACTTACGTCCGTAGAGCATCTCATAAGGAGATACTCCTAGTGACTCGTTGGGAAGACTTCTGAAAATACACATAATTAGATCAATTTGCCTATCCCAATCCTTTGAGGTCTCATTACAGAACTTTTTTAAGAGTGCCTTGATGGTTTGATGACTACGCTCGAGAGAACCCTGTGAAGCAGGATGATAGGGGCTGGACAGTACCTGTTTGATGTTGAACTCCTCCAGAGTCCGTTTGAAGAGATCACTGGTGAAGTTGGTACCACAGTCGCTTTGAATCTCCCTCGGAAATCCATACTGGGTGAAGATTTTCAGTAGATTCTTCACCACTGTAGCAGCTGTAATATTTTTTACTGGAACTGCTATCGGAAATCTGGTGGTAGGACACAGGATGGTTAAGATATATGAGTTGCCTGCACTGGTCCGAGGCAAAGGACCAACGCAGTCGATAATGAGCTTGTGGAACGGTTCCTCAGGCACCTGGATGGGTATCAGGGGTGCTCTGGGAATGGAAACGTTCGGTTTCCCGGCTAACTGACACACGTGGCATAATTTGACATGAGATTTGACGTCGTTTACCATACCTGGCCAGTAGTAGTCTTGTCGAATTCCATGGTAAGTCTTGTTGAACCCATAGTGTGACAAAGCGCCGTGGGCCAGGTGTAGAATCGTGGGCCGCAGGCTGGTGGGAATCACTAGTTGTTCAACATTTGCCCAATCGTCCTCGTCCTTCAGTTTACTGGGTCTATACCTGCGATAGAGTATTTCGTTCTCCATAAAGAACCCAGGAACACTGTCGGATTGGGTTTCAGCCTGAAAGAATAATGGTGTCAATGTAAGATCATCTCTCTGTAACTTACGGAACTCCATCGTGGTCAGGTTAGGGGGTAGTTTCGAAGGGTCCTGAGGGACAGCGGTAGCAGTAGAGTCGGCTGGCTGTGGACGTGCAGCTTGAGCACGGGTGGTCACCATAACAGGAGGAGAACCTTCATCACTCTCTTGAACCTTTACTGGGAAATGTTCAAAAATCGGGTTATCCACCACAGAGTTGCTTACCTTGGATATGTCCTTGACGATCAGGTTGTTTGGTTGTTGGTCTTCTGCCAAGTCGTTGCCCAGGAGAAGTTGCACTCCAGGCATGGGAAAAGGCTTTTCCCTGACGGCGACTTGGACTTCACCGGTCACGAAGGGACAATCCAGGTAAACTCGGGCAAGTGGATAAGGAGTTGTAGCAGTAAGGTCAGTGATGAACACAGTCTCTCCTGTGTAGGCGACGTTGGGCACAGCCGATTTCAAAACGATCGATTGTAGGCCGCTGTGTCCCTCAGGATCTTAAGTCCGAAACGTCCCTCTGAATCTGAACCACGGGTAGAGATAGTTCCTGGATAGAGATGCTTGGTAAAGAGAGAGAGATCATTAGCATGAACACCAACATTCATTACAGGCTTACCGGACTTAGGGTGAGTAGTTTTAGACTTAGGGGGTTCGACATTACCTTTAGATTGGGACTTCTACATTTGTCAATGGAGTGTCCATATAATCTACAATACCTGCAGTACAGTTGAGAGGTACCTTGATCTGGGCTCGCTTTCTCGTAACTGTACCAAGACTTTCTGGTAGGATCTGGAGTCAGCCGGTGGATGAGGCTGTAAGTGTCAGCTGACTTCGCACACTTCACTAATTCAGTCTCTTCCTTGTCTGCTAAGTATTNCTGTGGGTGCTCGCTCACACCTGTGGGTGCTCGCTCAGCCCTGTGGGTGCTCGGTCAGACCTGTGGGTGCTCGCTCACACCTTGGGTGCTCGCTCACACCTGTGGGTGCTCGCTCACACCTGTGGGTGCTCGCTCACACCTGTGGGTGCTCGCTCACACTGTGGGTGCTCGCTCACACCTGTGGGTGCTCGCTCACACCTGTGGGTGCTCGCTCACACCTGTGGGTGCTCCCTAACACCGGTGGGTGCTCGCTCACACCTGTGGGTGCTCGCTCACACCTGTGGGTGCTCGCCACACCGTGGGTGCTCGCTCACCTTTTGGGTGCTCGCTCACACTTTGGGTGCTCGCTCACACTGTGGGTGCTCGCTCACACCTGTGGGTGCTCGCTCACACCGGTGGGTGCTCGCTCACACCTGTGGGTGCTCTCACACCTGTGGGTGCTCGCTCACACCTGTGGGAGTTTGGTCAGACGTAGGGTGCTCGCTCAGACCTGTGGGTGCTCGCTCAGACCTGTGGGTGCTCGCTCAGACCTGTGGTGCTAGCTCAGACCGGTGGGTGCTCGCTCACACCTGTGGGTGCTCGCTCACACCTGTGGGTGCTCGCTCACACCTGTGGGTGCTCGCTCACACCTGTGGGTGCTCGGTCAGACCTGTGGGTGCTTGTTTGGACCTTTGGGTGCTTGTGTAGACCTGTGGGTGCTTGGTCGACCTGTGGGTGCTCGCTCACAACTGTGGGTGCTTGTGTAGACCAGTGGGGTGCTGGTCAGACCTGTGGGTGCTTGTGTAGACCTGTGGGTGCTTGGTCAGACCTGTGGGTGCTTGGTCAGGCCGTGGGTGCTTGTCAGACCTGTGGTGCTCGCTCACACTGTGGGTGCTCGCTCAGACCTGTGACAGTTTGGTCAGACCTGGGGGCTCGGTCAGACCTGGGGTGCTCGGTTCAGACCTGTGGGTGCTCGTTCAGACCTGTGGGTGCTCGCTCAGGCCTGGGGTGCTCGCTCAGACCTGTGGGTGCTCGCTCAGACCTTGGGTGCTCCTCAGACCTGTGGGTGCTCGATCAGACCTGTGGGTGCTCGCTCAGACCTGTGGTGCTCGTTCAGACCTGGGGTGCTCGTTCAGACCTGTGGGGCTCGCTCAGACCTGTGGGTGCTCGCTCAGAACTGTGGGTGCTCGCTCAGACCTGTGGGTGCTCGCTCAGACCTGTGGGTGCTCGCTCAGACCTGTGGGTGCTCGCTCACACCTGTGGGTGCTCGCTCACACATGTGGGTGCTCGCATCACACCTGTGGTGCTCGCCACACCTGTGGGTGCTCGCTCAAACCTGTGGGTGCTCGCTCACACTGTGGAGTTTGGTCAGACCTGTGGGTGCTCGCTCACACCTGTGGGTGCTCGCTCAGACCTTGGGGCTCGCTCACACCTGTAGGTGCTCGCTCAGACTGTGGGTGCTCGCTCACACCTGTGGGTGCTAGCTCAGACCTGTGGGTGCTTGGGCAAAATGTGGGTGCTCGCTCAGACTGAGGTGCTCGCTCAGACATGTGGGTGCTCGTTCAGAAATGTGGGTGCTCGCTCAGACCTGTTCGGCTCAAAAATCACGCTCAGGTGTCAATTTTCCGATATTTCAGATATTTTGAAAACTGTAGGGGGTTTGGGCAAAATATGACCATCGCCGTTTTCAGTAATTGGCATATTTTCGGTATAAAAAGTCGTAATTTGAAAATGAAAATAGGTGCAGAGAGTCAGAATTCGGCTCAAAAATCACGCTCAGGTGTCAATTTCCGATATTTCAGATATTTGAAAATGTGTAGGGGGGGTTTGGGCAAAATATGACCCATCGCCGTTTTCAGTAATTGGCATATTTTCGGTATAAAAATTCGTAATTTGAAAATGAAAATAGGTGCAGAGAGTCAGAATTCGGCTCAAAAATCACGCTCAGGTGTCACTTTTCCGATATTTCAGATATTTTGAAAACTGTAGGGGGGTTTGGGCAAAATATGACCCATCGCCGTTTTCAGTAATTGGCATATTTTCGGTATAAAAAGTCGTAATTTGAAAATGAAAATAGGTGCAGAGAGTCAGAATTCGGCTCAAAAATCACGCTCAGGTGTCAATTTTCCGATATTTCAGATATTTTGAAAACTGTAGGGGGGTTTGGGCAAAATATGACCCATCGCCGTTTTCAGTAATTGGCATATTTTCGGTATAAAAAGTCGTAATTTGAAAATGAAAATAGGTGCAGAGAGTCAGAATTCGGCTAAAAAATATCGATCAGGTGTCAATTTCCCGATATTTCAGATATTTGAAAACTGTAGGGGGTTTGGGCAAAATATGACCATCGCCGTTTTCAGTAATTGGCATATTTTCGGTATAAAAAGTCGTAATTTGAAAATGAAAATAGGTGCAGAGAGTCAGAATTCGGCTCAAAAATCACGCTCAGGTGTCAATTTTCCGATATTTCAGATATTTTGAAAACTGTAGGGGGGTTTGGGCAAAATATGACCCATCGCCGTTTTCAGTAATTGGCATATTTTCGGTATAAAAAGTCGTAATTTGAAAATGAAAATAGGGTGCAGAGAGTCAGAATTCGGCTCAAAAATCACGCTCAGGTGTCAATTTTCCGATATTTCAGATATTTTGAAAACTGTAGGGGGGTTTGGGCAAAATATGACCCATCGCTGTTTTCAGTAATTGGCATATTTTCGGTATAAAAAGTCGTAATTTGAAAATGAAAATAGGTGCAGAGAGTCAGAATTCGGCTCAAAAATCACGCTCAGGTGTCAATTTCCGATATTTCAGATATTTTGAAAACTGTAGGGGGGTTTGGGCAAAATATGACCCATCGCCGTTTTCAGTAATTGGCATATTTTCGGTATAAAAAGTCGTAATTTGAAAATAAAAATAGGTGCAGAGAGTCAGAATTCGGCTCAAAAATCACGCTCAGGTGTCAATTTTCCGATATTTCAGATATTTTGAAAACTGTAGGGGGGTTTGGGCAAAATATGACCCATCGCCGTTTTCAGTAATTGGCATATTTTCGGTATATAAAAGTCGTAATTTGAAAATGAAAATAGGTAGCAGAGAGTCAGAATTCGGCTCAAAAATCACGCTCAGGTGTCAATTTTCCGATATTTCAGATATTTGAAAACTGTAGGGGGGTTTGGGCAAAATATGACCCATCGCCGTTTTCAGTAATTGGCATATTTTCGGTATAAAAAGTCGTAATTTGAAAATGAAAATAGGTGCAGAGAGTCAGAATTCGGCTCAAAAATCACGCTCAGGTGTCAATTTTCCGATATTTCAGATATTTTGAAAACTGTAGGGGGGTTTGGGCAAAATATGACCCATCGCCGTTTTCAGTAATTGGCATATTTTCGGTATAAAAAGTCGTAATTTGAAAATGAAAATAGGTGCAGAGAGTCAGAATTCGGCTCAAAAATCACGCTCAGGTGTCATTTTCCGATATTTCAGATATTTTGAAAACTGTAGGGGGGTTTGGGCAAAATATGACCCATCGCCGTTTTCAGTAATTGGCATATTTTCGGTATAAAAAGTCGTAATTTGAAAATGAAAATAGGTGCAGAGAGTCAGAATTCGGCTCAAAAATCACGCTCAGGTGTCAATTTTCCGATATTTCAGATATTTTGAAAACTGTAGGGGGGTTTGGGCAAAATATGACCCATCGCCGTTTTCAGTAATTGGCATATTTTCGGTATAAAAAGTCGTAATTTGAAAATGAAAATAGGTGCAGAGAGTCAGAATTCGGCTCAAAAATCACGCTCAGGTGTCAATTTTCCGATATTTCAGATATTTTGAAAACTGTAGGGGGGTTTGGGCAAAATATGACCCATCGCCGTTTTCAGTAATTGGCATATTTTCGGTATAAAAAGTCGTAATTTGAAAATGAAAATAGGTGCAGAGAGTCAGAATTCGGCTCAAAAATCACGCTCAGGTGTCAATTTTCGATATTTCAGATATTTTGAAAACTGTAGGGGGGTTTGGCAAAATATGACCCATCGCCGTTTTCAGTAATTGGCATATTTTCGGTATAAAAAGTCGTAATTGAAAATGAAAATAGGTGCAGAGAGTCAGAATTCGGCTCAAAAATCACGCTCAGGTGTCAATTTTCCGATATTTCAGATATTTTGAAAACTGTAGGGGGGTTTGGGCAAAATATGACCCATCGCCGTTTTCAGTAATTGGCATATTTTCGGTATAAAAAGTCGTAATTTGAAAATGAAAATAGGTGCAGAGAGTCAGAATTCGGCTCAAAAATCACGCTCAGGTGTCAATTTTCGATATTTCAGATATTTTGAAAACTGTAGGGGGGTTTGGGCAAATATGACCCATCGCCGTTTTCAGTAATTGGCATATTTTCGGTATAAAAAGTCGTAATTTGAAAATGAAAAAGGTGCAGAGAGTCAGAATTCGGCTCAAAAATCACGCTCAGGTGTCAATTTTCCGATATTTCAGATATTTTGAAAACTGTAGGGGGGTTTGGGCAAAATATGACCCATCGCCGTTTTCAGTAATTGGCATATTTCGGTATAAAAAGTCGTAATTTGAAAATGAAAATAGGTGCAGAGAGTCAGAATTCGGCTCAAAAATCACGCTCAGGTGTCAATTTTCCGATATTTCAGATATTTTGAAAACTGTAGGGGGGTTTGGGCAAAATATGACCCATCGCCGTTTTCAGTAATTGGCATATTTTCGGTATAAAAAGTCGTAATTTGAAAATGAAAATAGGTGCAGAGAGTCAGAATTCGGCTCAAAAATCACGCTCAGGTGTCAATTTTCCGATATTTCAGATATTTTGAAAACTGTAGGGGGGTTTGGGCAAAATATGACCCATCGCCGTTTTCAGTAATTGGCATATTTCGGTATAAAAAGTCGTAATTTGAAAATGAAAATAGGTGCAGAGAGTCAGAATTCGGCTAAAAATCACGCTCAGGTGTCAATTTTCCGATATTTCAGATATTTGAAAACTGTAGGGGGGTTTGGGCAAAATATGACCCATCGCCGTTTTCAGTAATTGGCATATTTTCGGTATAAAAAGTCGTAATTTGAAAATGAAAATAGGTGCAGAGAGTCAGAATTCGGCTCAAAAATCACGCTCAGGTGTCAATTTTCCGATATTTCAGATTTTTTGAAAACTGTAGGGGGTTTGGGCAAAATATGACCCATCGCCGTTTTCAGTAATTGGCATATTTTCGGTATAAAAAGTCGTAATTTGAAAATGAAAATAGGTGCAGAGAGTCAGAATTCGGCTCAAAAATCACGCTCAGGTGTCAATTTTCCGATATTTCAGATATTTTGAAAACTGTAGGGGGGTTTGGGCAAAATATGACCCATCGCCGTTTCAGTAATGGCATATTTTCGGTATAAAAGTCGTAATTTGAAAATGAAAATAGGTGCAGAGAGTCAGAATTCGGCTCAAAAATCACGCTCAGGTGTCAATTTTCCGATATTTCAGATATTTTGAAAACTGTAGGGGGGTTTGGGCAAATATGACCCATCGCCGTTTTCAGTAATTGGCATATTTTCGGTATAAAAAGTCGTAATTTGAAAATGAAAATAGGTGCAGAGAGTCAGAATTCGGCTCAAAAATCACGCTCAGGTGTCAATTTTCCGATATTTCAGATATTTTGAAAACTGTAGGGGGGTTTGGGCAAAATATGACCCATCGCCGTTTTCAGTAATTGGCATATTTTCGGTATAAAAAGTCGTATTTTGAAAATGAAAATATGCCAATTACTGAAAACGGCGATGGGTCATATTTTGCCCAAACCCCCCTACAGTTTTCAAAATATCTGAAATATCGGAAAATTGACACCTGAGCGTGGTTTTGAGCCGAATTCTGACTCTCTGCACCTATTTCATTTCAAATTACGACTTTTTATACCGAAAATATGCCAATTACTGAAACGGCGATGGGTCATATTTTGCCCAAACCCCCCTACAGTTTTCAAAATATCTGAAATATCGGGAAATTGACACCTGAGCGTGATTTTTGAGCCGAATTCTGACTCTCGCACCTATTTTCATTTTCAAATTACGACTTTTTATACCGAAAATATGCCAATTACTGAAAACGCGCGATGGGTCATATTTTGCCCAAACCCCCCACAGTTTTCAAAATATCTAAATATCGGAAAATTGACACCTGAGCGTGATTTTTGAGCCGAATTCTGACTCTCTGCACCTATTTTCATTTTCAAATTACGACTTTTATACCGAAAATATGCCAATTACTGAAAACGGCGATGGGTCATATTTTGCCCAAACCCCCTACAGTTTTCAAAATATCTGAAATATCGGAAAAATTGACACTGAGCGTGATTTTTGAGCCGAATTCTGACTCTCTGCACCTATTTTCATTTTCAAATTACGACTTTTTATACCGAAAATATGCCAATTACTGAAAACGGCGATGGGTCATATTTTGCCCAAACCCCCTACAGTTTTCAAAATATCTGAAATATCGAAAAATTGACACTGAGCGTGATTTTGAGCCGAATTCTGACTCTCTGCACTATTTTCATTTTCAAATTACGACTTTTTATACCGAAAATATGCCAATTACTGAAAACGGCGATGGGTCATATTTTGCCCAAACCCCCTACAGTTTTCAAAATATCTGAAATATCGGAAAATTGACACCTGAGCGTGATTTTTGAGCCGAATTCTGACTCTCTGCACCTATTTTCATTTTCAAATTACGACTTTTTATACCGAAAATATGCCAATTACTGAAAACGGCGATGGGTCATATTTTGCCCAAACCCCCTACAGTTTTCAAAATATCTGAAATATCGGAAAAATTGACACTGAGCGTGATTTTTGAGCCGAATTCTGACTCTCTGCACCTATTTTCATTTTCAAATTACGACTTTTTATACCGAAAATATGCCAATTACTGAAAACGGCGATGGGTCATATTTTGCCAAAACCCCCTACAGTTTTCAAAATATCTGAAATATCGGAAAATTGACACCTGAGCGTGATTTTTGAGCCGAATTCTGACTCTCTGCACCTATTTTCATTTTCAAATTACGACTTTTTATACCGAAAATATGCCAATTACTGAAAACGGCGATGGTCATATTTTGCCCAAACCCCCCTACAGTTTTCAAAATATCTGAAATATCGGAAAATTGACACCTGAGCGTTTTTTGAGCCGAATTCTGACTCTCTGCACCTTTTTCATTTTCAAATTACGACTTTTTATACCGAAATATGCCAATTACTGAAAACGGCGATGGGTCATATTTTGCCCAAACCCCCCTACAGTTTTCAAAATATCTGAAATATCGGAAAATTGACACCTGAGCGTGATTTTGAGCCGAATTCTGACTCTCTGCACCTATTTTCATTTTCAAATTACGACTTTTTATACCGAAAATATGCCAATTACTGAAAACGGCGATGGGTCATATTTTGCCCAAACCCCCTACAGTTTTCAAAATATCTGAAATATCGGAAAATTGACACCTGAGCGTGATTTTTGAGCCGAATTCTGACTCTCTGCACCTATTTTCATTTTCAAATTACGATTTTTTATACCGAAAATATGCCAATTACTGAAAACGGCGATGGGTCATATTTTGCCCAAACCCCCCTACAGTTTTCAAAATATCTGAAATATCGGAAAATTGACACCTGAGCGTGATTTTTGAGCCGAAATCTGACTCTCTGCACCTATTTTCATTTTCAAATTACGACTTTTTATACCGAAAATATGCCAATTACTGAAAACGGCGATGGGTCATATTTGCCCAAACCCCCCTACAGTTTTCAAAATATCTGAAATATCGGAAAATTGACACCTGAGCGTGATTTTTGAGCCGAATTCTGACTCTCTGCACCTATTTTCATTTTCAAATTACGACTTTTATACCGAAAATATGCCAATTACTGAAAACGGCGATGGGTCATATTTTGCCCAAAACCCCCTACAGTTTTCAAAATATCTGAAATATCGGAAATTGACACCTGAGCGTGATTTTGAGCCGAATTCTGACTCTCTGCACCTATTTTCATTTTCAAATTACGACTTTTTTATACCGAAAATATGCCAATTACTGAAAACGGCGATGGGTCATATTTTGCCCAAACCCCCCTACAGTTTTCAAAATATCTGAAATATCGGAAAATTGACACCTGAGCGATATTTTTTAGCCGAATTCTGACTCTCTGCACCTATTTTCATTTTCAAATTACGACTTTTATACCGAAAATATGCCAATTACTGAAAACGGCGATGGGTCATATTTTGCCCAAACCCCCCTACAGTTTCAAAATATCTGAAATATCGGAAAATTGACACCTGAGCGTGATTTTTGAGCCGAATTCTGACTCTCTGCACCTATTTTCATTTTCAAATTACGACTTTTTATACCGAAAATATGCCAATTACTGAAAACGGCGATGGGTCATATTTTGCCCAAACCCCCCTACAGTTTTCAAAATATCTGAAATATCGGAAATTGACACCTGAGCGTGATTTTTGAGCCGAATTCTGACTCTCTGCACCTATTTTCATTTTCAAATTACGACTTTTTATACCGAAAATATGCCAATTACTGAAAACGGCGATGGGTCATATTTTGCCCAAACCCCCTACAGTTTTCAAAATATCTGAAATATCGGAAAATTGACACCTGAGCGTGATTTTTGAGCCGAATTCTGACTCTCTGCACCTATTTCATTTTCAAATTACGACTTTTATACCGAAAATATGCCAATTACTGAAACGGCGATGGGTCATATTTTGCCCAAACCCCCCTACAGTTTTCAAAATATCTGAAATATCGGAAAATTGACACCTGAGCGTGATTTTGAGCCGAATTCTGACTCTCTGCACCTATTTTCATTTTCAAATTACGACTTTTTATACCGAAAATATGCCAATTACTGAAAACGGCGATGGGTCATATTTTGCCCAAACCCCCCTACAGTTTTCAAAATATCTGAAATATCGGAAAATTGACACCTGAGCGTGATTTTTGAGCCGAATCTGACTCTCTGCACCTATTTTCATTTTCAAATTACGACTTTTTATACCGAAAATATGCCAATTACTGAAAACGGCGATGGGTCATATTTTGCCCAAAACCCCCTACAGTTTTCAAAATATCTGAAATATCGGGAAATTGACACCTGAGCGTGATTTTTGAGCCGAATTCTGACTCTCTGCACCTATTTTATTTTCAAATTACGACTTTTATACCGAAAATATGCCAATTACTGAAAACGGCGATGGGTCATATTTTGCCCAAACCCCCTACAGTTTTCAAAATATCTAAAATATCGGAAAATTGACACCTGAGCGTGATTTTTGAGCCGAATTCTGACTCTCTGCACCTATTTTCATTTTCAAATTACGACTTTATACCGAAAATATGCCAATTACTGAAAACGGCGATGGGTCATATTTGCCCAAACCCCCCTACAGTTTTCAAAATATCTGAAATATCGGAAAATTGACACCTGAGCGTGATTTTTGAGCCGAATTCTGACTCTCTGCACCTATTTTCATTTTCAAATTACGATTTTTATACCGAAAATATGCCAATTACTGAAAACGGCGATGGGTCATATTTTGCCCAAACCCCCCTACAGTTTTCAAAATATCTGAAATATCGGAAAATTGACACTGAGCGTGATTTTTGAGCCGAATTCTGACTCTCTGCCTATTTTCATTTTCAAATTACGACTTTTATACCGAAAATATGCCAATTACTGAAAACGGCGATGGGTCATATTTTGCCCAAACCCCCTACAGTTTTCAAAATATCTGAAATATCGGAAAATTGACACCTGAGCGTGATTTTTGAGCACCCACAGGTCTGAGCGAGCACCNTGCTCAAAAATCACGCTCAGGTGTCATTTTCGATATTTCAGATATTTTGAAAACTGTAGGGGGGTTTGGGCAAAATATGACCCATCGCCGTTTCAGTAATTGGCATATTTTCGGTATAAAGAGTCGTAATTTGAAAATGAAAATAGGTGCAGAGAGTCAGAATTCGGCTCAAAAATCACGCTCAGGTGTCAATTTTCCGATATTTCAGATATTTGAAAAACTGTAGGGGGGGTTTGGGCAAAATATGACCCATCGCCGTTTTCAGTAATTGGCATATTTCGGTATAAAAAGTCGTAATTTGAAAATGAAAATAGGTGCAGAGAGTCAGAATTCGGCTCAAAAATCACGCTCAGGTGTCAATTTTCCGATATTTCAGATATTTTGAAAACTGTAGGGGGGTTTGGGCAAAATATGACCCATCGCCGTTTTCAGTAATTGGCATATTTTCGGTATAAAAAGTCGTAATTTGAAAATGAAATAGGTGCAGAGAGTCAGAATTCGGCTCAAAAATCACGCTCAGGTGTCAATTTTCCGATATTTCAGATATTTTGAAAACTGTAGGGGGGTTTGGGCAAAATATGACCCATCGCCGTTTTCAGTAATTGGCATATTTTCGGTATAAAAAGTCGTAATTTGAAAATGAAAATAGGTGCAGAGAGTCAGAATTCGGCTCAAAAATCACGCTCAGGTGTCAATTTCCGATATTTCAGATATTTTGAAAACTGTAGGGGGGTTTGGGCAAAATATGACCCATCGCCGTTTTCAGTAATTGGCATATTTTCGGTATAAAAAGTCGTAATTTGAAAATGAAAATAGGTGCAGAGAGTCAGAATTCGGCTCAAAAATCACGCTCAGGTGTCAATTTTCCGATATTTCAGATATTTTGAAAACTGTAGGGGGGTTTGGGCAAAATATGACCCATCGCCGTTTTCAGTAATTGGCATATTTTCGGTATAAAAAGTCGTAATTTGAAAATGAAAATAGGTGCAGAGAGTCAGAATTCGGCTCAAAAATCACGCTCAGGTGTCAATTTTCCGATATTTCAGATATTTTGAAAACTGTAGGGGGGTTTGGGCAAAATATGACCCATCGCCGTTTTCAGTAATTGGCATATTTTCGGTATAAAAAGTCGTAATTTGAAAATGAAAATAGGTGCAGAGAGTCAGAATTCGGCTCAAAAATCACGCTCAGGTGTCAATTTTCCGATATTTCAGATATTTTGAAAACTGTAGGGGGGTTTGGGCAAAATATGACCCATCGCCGTTTTCAGTAATTGGCATATTTTCGGTATAAAAAGTCGTAATTTGAAAATGAAAATAGGTGCAGAGAGTCAGAATTCGGCTCAAAAATCACGCTCAGGTGTCAATTTTCCGATATTTCAGATATTTTGAAAACTGTAGGGGGGTTTGGGCAAAATATGACCCATCGCCGTTTTCAGTAATTGGCATATTTTCGGTATAAAAAGTCGTAATTTGAAAATGAAAATAGGTGCAGAGAGTCAGAATTCGGCTCAAAAATCACGCTCAGGTGTCAATTTTCCGATATTTCAGATATTTTGAAAACTGTAGGGGGGTTTGGGCAAAATATGACCCATCGCCGTTTTCAGTAATTGGCATATTTTCGGTATAAAAAGTCGTAATTTGAAAATGAAAATAGGTGCAGAGAGTCAGAATTCGGCTCAAAAATCACGCTCAGGTGTCAATTTTCCGATATTTCAGATATTTTGAAAACTGTAGGGGGGTTTGGGCAAAATATGACCCATCGCCGTTTTCAGTAATTGGCATATTTTCGGTATAAAAAGTCGTAATTTGAAAATGAAAATAGGTGCAGAGAGTCAGAATTCGGCTCAAAAATCACGCTCAGGTGTCAATTTTCCGATATTTCAGATATTTTGAAAACTGTAGGGGGGTTTGGGCAAAATATGACCCATCGCCGTTTTCAGTAATTGGCATATTTTCGGTATAAAAAGTCGTAATTTGAAAATGAAAATAGGTGCAGAGAGTCAGAATTCGGCTCAAAAATCACGCTCAGGTGTCAATTTTCCGATATTTCAGATATTTTGAAAACTGTAGGGGGGTTTGGGCAAAATATGACCCATCGCCGTTTTCAGTAATTGGCATATTTTCGGTATAAAAAGTCGTAATTTGAAAATGAAAATAGGTGCAGAGAGTCAGAATTCGGCTCAAAAATCACGCTCAGGTGTCAATTTTCCGATATTTCAGATATTTTGAAAACTGTAGGGGGGTTTGGGCAAAATATGACCCATCGCCGTTTTCAGTAATTGGCATATTTTCGGTATAAAAAGTCGTAATTTGAAAATGAAAATAGGTGCAGAGAGTCAGAATTCGGCTCAAAAATCACGCTCAGGTGTCAATTTTCCGATATTTCAGATATTTTGAAAACTGTAGGGGGGTTTGGGCAAAATATGACCCATCGCCGTTTTCAGTAATTGGCATATTTTCGGTATAAAAAGTCGTAATTTGAAAATGAAAATAGGTGCAGAGAGTCAGAATTCGGCTCAAAAATCACGCTCAGGTGTCAATTTTCCGATATTTCAGATATTTTGAAAACTGTAGGGGGGTTTGGGCAAAATATGACCCATCGCCGTTTTCAGTAATTGGCATATTTTCGGTATAAAAAGTCGTAATTTGAAAATGAAAATAGGTGCAGAGAGTCAGAATTCGGCTCAAAAATCACGCTCAGGTGTCAATTTTCCGATATTTCAGATATTTTGAAAACTGTAGGGGGGTTTGGGCAAAATATGACCCATCGCCGTTTTCAGTAATTGGCATATTTTCGGTATAAAAAGTCGTAATTTGAAAATGAAAATAGGTGCAGAGAGTCAGAATTCGGCTCAAAAATCACGCTCAGGTGTCAATTTTCCGATATTTCAGATATTTTGAAAACTGTAGGGGGGTTTGGGCAAAATATGACCCATCGCCGTTTTCAGTAATTGGCATATTTTCGGTATAAAAAGTCGTAATTTGAAAATGAAAATAGGTGCAGAGAGTCAGAATTCGGCTCAAAAATCACGCTCAGGTGTCAATTTTCCGATATTTCAGATATTTTGAAAACTGTAGGGGGGTTTGGGCAAAATATGACCCATCGCCGTTTTCAGTAATTGGCATATTTTCGGTATAAAAAGTCGTAATTTGAAAATGAAAATAGGTGCAGAGAGTCAGAATTCGGCTCAAAAATCACGCTCAGGTGTCAATTTTCCGATATTTCAGATATTTTGAAAACTGTAGGGGGGTTTGGGCAAAATATGACCCATCGCCGTTTTCAGTAATTGGCATATTTTCGGTATAAAAAGTCGTAATTTGAAAATGAAAATAGGTGCAGAGAGTCAGAATTCGGCTCAAAAATCACGCTCAGGTGTCAATTTTCCGATATTTCAGATATTTTGAAAACTGTAGGGGGGTTTGGGCAAAATATGACCCATCGCCGTTTTCAGTAATTGGCATATTTTCGGTATAAAAAGTCGTAATTTGAAAATGAAAATAGGTGCAGAGAGTCAGAATTCGGCTCAAAAATCACGCTCAGGTGTCAATTTTCCGATATTTCAGATATTTTGAAAACTGTAGGGGGGTTTGGGCAAAATATGACCCATCGCCGTTTTCAGTAATTGGCATATTTTCGGTATAAAAAGTCGTAATTTGAAAATGAAAATAGGTGCAGAGAGTCAGAATTCGGCTCAAAAATCACGCTCAGGTGTCAATTTTCCGATATTTCAGATATTTTGAAAACTGTAGGGGGGTTTGGGCAAAATATGACCCATCGCCGTTTTCAGTAATTGGCATATTTTCGGTATAAAAAGTCGTAATTTGAAAATGAAAATAGGTGCAGAGAGTCAGAATTCGGCTCAAAAATCACGCTCAGGTGTCAATTTTCCGATATTTCAGATATTTTGAAAACTGTAGGGGGGTTTGGGCAAAATATGACCCATCGCCGTTTTCAGTAATTGGCATATTTTCGGTATAAAAAGTCGTAATTTGAAAATGAAAATAGGTGCAGAGAGTCAGAATTCGGCTCAAAAATCACGCTCAGGTGTCAATTTTCCGATATTTCAGATATTTTGAAAACTGTAGGGGGGTTTGGGCAAAATATGACCCATCGCCGTTTTCAGTAATTGGCATATTTTCGGTATAAAAAGTCGAATTTGAAAATGAAAATATGCAATTACTGAAAACGGCGATGGGTCATATTTTGCCCAAACCCCCTACAGTTTTCAAAATATCTGAAATATCGGAAAATTGACACCTGAGCGTGATTTTTGAGCCGAATTCTGACTCTCTGCACCTATTTTCATTTTCAAATTACGACTTTTTATACCGAAAATATGCCAATTACTGAAAACGGCGATGGGTCATATTTTGCCCAAACCCCCCTACAGTTTTCAAAATATCTGAAATATCGGAAAATTGACACCTGAGCGTGATTTTTGAGCCGAATTCTGACTCTCTGCACCTATTTTCATTTTCAAATTACGACTTTTTATACCGAAAATATGCCAATTACTGAAAACGGCGATGGGTCATATTTTGCCCAAACCCCCTACAGTTTTCAAAATATCTGAAATATCGGAAAATTGACACCTGAGCGTGATTTTTGAGCCGAATTCTGACTCTCTGCACCTATTTTCATTTTCAAATTACGACTTTTTATACCGAAAATATGCCAATTACTGAAAACGGCGATGGGTCATATTTTGCCCAAACCCCCCTACAGTTTTCAAAATATCTGAAATATCGGAAAATTGACACCTGAGCGTGATTTTTGAGCCGAATTCTGACTCTCTGCACCTATTTTCATTTTCAAATTACGACTTTTTATACCGAAAATATGCCAATTACTGAAAACGGCGATGGGTCATATTTTGCCCAAACCCCCCTACAGTTTTCAAAATATCTGAAATATCGGAAAATTGACACCTGAGCGTGATTTTTGAGCCGAATTCTGACTCTCTGCACCTATTTTCATTTTCAAATTACGACTTTTTATACCGAAAATATGCCAATTACTGAAAACGGCGATGGGTCATATTTTGCCCAAACCCCCCTACAGTTTTCAAAATATCTGAAATATCGGAAAATTGACACCTGAGCGTGATTTTTGAGCCGAATTCTGACTCTCTGCACCTATTTTCATTTTCAAATTACGACTTTTTATACCGAAAATATGCCAATTACTGAAAACGGCGATGGGTCATATTTTGCCCAAACCCCCTACAGTTTTCAAAATATCTGAAATATCGGAAAATTGACACCTGAGCGTGATTTTTGAGCCGAATTCTGACTCTCTGCACCTATTTTCATTTTCAAATTACGACTTTTTATACCGAAAATATGCCAATTACTGAAAACGGCGATGGGTCATATTTTGCCCAAACCCCCCTACAGTTTTCAAAATATCTGAAATATCGGAAAATTGACACCTGAGCGTGATTTTTGAGCCGAATTCTGACTCTCTGCACCTATTTTCATTTTCAAATTACGACTTTTTATACCGAAAATATGCCAATTACTGAAAACGGCGATGGGTCATATTTTGCCCAAACCCCCCTACAGTTTTCAAAATATCTGAAATATCGGAAAATTGACACCTGAGCGTGATTTTTGAGCCGAATTCTGACTCTCTGCACCTATTTTCATTTTCAAATTACGACTTTTTATACCGAAAATATGCCAATTACTGAAAACGGCGATGGGTCATATTTTGCCCAAACCCCCCTACAGTTTTCAAAATATCTGAAATATCGGAAAATTGACACCTGAGCGTGATTTTTGAGCCGAATTCTGACTCTCTGCACCTATTTTCATTTTCAAATTACGACTTTTTATACCGAAAATATGCCAATTACTGAAAACGGCGATGGGTCATATTTTGCCCAAACCCCCCTACAGTTTTCAAAATATCTGAAATATCGGAAAATTGACACCTGAGCGTGATTTTTGAGCCGAATTCTGACTCTCTGCACCTATTTTCATTTTCAAATTACGACTTTTTATACCGAAAATATGCCAATTACTGAAAACGGCGATGGGTCATATTTTGCCCAAACCCCCTACAGTTTTCAAAATATCTGAAATATCGGAAAATTGACACCTGAGCGTGATTTTTGAGCCGAATTCTGACTCTCTGCACCTATTTTCATTTTCAAATTACGACTTTTTATACCGAAAATATGCCAATTACTGAAAACGGCGATGGGTCATATTTTGCCCAAACCCCCCTACAGTTTTCAAAATATCTGAAATATCGGAAAATTGACACCTGAGCGTGATTTTTGAGCCGAATTCTGACTCTCTGCACCTATTTTCATTTTCAAATTACGACTTTTTATACCGAAAATATGCCAATTACTGAAAACGGCGATGGGTCATATTTTGCCCAAACCCCCCTACAGTTTTCAAAATATCTGAAATATCGGAAAATTGACACCTGAGCGTGATTTTTGAGCCGAATTCTGACTCTCTGCACCTATTTTCATTTTCAAATTACGACTTTTTATACCGAAAATATGCCAATTACTGAAAACGGCGATGGGTCATATTTTGCCCAAACCCCCTACAGTTTTCAAAATATCTGAAATATCGGAAAATTGACACCTGAGCGTGATTTTTGAGCCGAATTCTGACTCTCTGCACCTATTTTCATTTTCAAATTACGACTTTTTATACCGAAAATATGCCAATTACTGAAAACGGCGATGGGTCATATTTTGCCCAAACCCCCTACAGTTTTCAAAATATCTGAAATATCGGAAAATTGACACCTGAGCGTGATTTTTGAGCCGAATTCTGACTCTCTGCACCTATTTTCATTTTCAAATTACGACTTTTTATACCGAAAATATGCCAATTACTGAAAACGGCGATGGGTCATATTTTGCCCAAACCCCCCTACAGTTTTCAAAATATCTGAAATATCGGAAAATTGACACCTGAGCGTGATTTTTGAGCCGAATTCTGACTCTCTGCACCTATTTTCATTTTCAAATTACGACTTTTTATACCGAAAATATGCCAATTACTGAAAACGGCGATGGGTCATATTTTGCCCAAACCCCCCTACAGTTTTCAAAATATCTGAAATATCGGAAAATTGACACCTGAGCGTGATTTTTGAGCCGAATTCTGACTCTCTGCACCTATTTTCATTTTCAAATTACGACTTTTTATACCGAAAATATGCCAATTACTGAAAACGGCGATGGGTCATATTTTGCCCAAACCCCCCTACAGTTTTCAAAATATCTGAAATATCGGAAAATTGACACCTGAGCGTGATTTTTGAGCCGAATTCTGACTCTCTGCACCTATTTTCATTTTCAAATTACGACTTTTTATACCGAAAATATGCCAATTACTGAAAACGGCGATGGGTCATATTTTGCCCAAACCCCCCTACAGTTTTCAAAATATCTGAAATATCGGAAAATTGACACCTGAGCGTGATTTTTGAGCCGAATTCTGACTCTCTGCACCTATTTTCATTTTCAAATTACGACTTTTTATACCGAAAATATGCCAATTACTGAAAACGGCGATGGGTCATATTTTGCCCAAACCCCCCTACAGTTTTCAAAATATCTGAAATATCGGAAAATTGACACCTGAGCGTGATTTTTGAGCCGAATTCTGACTCTCTGCACCTATTTTCATTTTCAAATTACGACTTTTTATACCGAAAATATGCCAATTACTGAAAACGGCGATGGGTCATATTTTGCCCAAACCCCCTACAGTTTTCAAAATATCTGAAATATCGGAAAATTGACACCTGAGCGTGATTTTTGAGCCGAATTCTGACTCTCTGCACCTATTTTCATTTTCAAATTACGACTTTTTATACCGAAAATATGCCAATTACTGAAAACGGCGATGGGTCATATTTTGCCCAAACCCCCCTACAGTTTTCAAAATATCTGAAATATCGGAAAATTGACACCTGAGCGTGATTTTTGAGCCGAATTCTGACTCTCTGCACCTATTTTCATTTTCAAATTACGACTTTTTATACCGAAAATATGCCAATTACTGAAAACGGCGATGGGTCATATTTTGCCCAAACCCCCCTACAGTTTTCAAAATATCTGAAATATCGGAAAATTGACACCTGAGCGTGATTTTTGAGCCGAATTCTGACTCTCTGCACCTATTTCATTTCAAATTACGACTTTTTATACCGAAAATATGCCAATTACTGAAAACGGCGATGGGTCATATTTTGCCCAAACCCACAGTTTTCAAAAGCACCCACAGGTCTGACCAAGCACCCAGAGGTCTGAACGAGCACCCACAGGTCTGAGCGAGCACCCACAGGTCTGAACGAGCACCCACAGGTCTGAACGAGCGCCCACAGGTCTGAACAAGCACCCACAGGTCTAAACAAGCACCCACAGGTCTAAACAAGCACCCACAGGTCTGACCAAGCGCCCACAGGTCTGACCAAGCACCCACAGGTGTGACCAAGCACCCACAGATCTAAACAAGCACCCACAGGTCTAAACAAGCACCCACAGGTCTAAACAAGCACCCACAGGTCTGACCAAGCACCCACACGTCTGACCAAGCACCCACAGGTCTGACCAAGCACCCACAGGTCCAAACAAGCACCCACAGGTCTAAACAAGCACCCACAGGTCTGACCAAGCACCCACAGGTCTGAACAAGCACCCACAGGTCTGACCAAGCACCCACAGGTCTGACCAAGCACCCACAGGTCTGACCAAGCACCCACAGGTCTAAACAATCACTCACAGGTCTAAACAAGCACCCACAGGTCTAAACAAGCACCCACAGGTCTGAACAAGCACCCATAGGTCTGACCAAGCACCCACAGGTCTGACCAAGCACCCACAGGTCTGACCAAGCACCCACAGGTCTAATCAAGCACCCACAAGTCTGACCAAGCACCCACAGGTCTAAACAAGCACCCACAGGTCTAAACAAGCACCCACAGGTCTAAACAAGCACCCACAGGTCTAAACAAGCACCCACAGGTCTGACCAAGCACCCACAGGTCTAAACAAGCACCCACAGGTCTAAACAAGCACCCACAGGTCTGACCAAGCACCCACAGGTCTGACCAAGCACCCACAGGTCTGACCAAGCACCCACAGGTCTGACCAAGCACCCAGTAGTATGTAGACAGTATGGTATGGTATGTAGTATGTATGTAGGCAGTATGAAGGCAGTACCACTGGGGCAGTATGAAGGCAGTACCACTGGGGGCAGTATGAAGGCAGTACCACTGGGGCAGTATGAAGGCAGTACCACTGGGGGCAGTATGAAGGCAGTACCACTGGGGGCAGTACCACTGGGGGCAGTATGAAGGCAGTACCACTGGGGGCAGTATGAAGGCAGTACCACTGGGGGCAGTACCACTGGGGGCAGTATGAAGGCAGTACCACTGGAGGCAGTATGGAGGCAGTATGAAGGCAGTATGGAGGCAGTATGAAGGCAGTACCACTGGAGGCAGTATGAAGGCAGTACCACTGGAGGCAGTATGAAGGCAGTACCACTGGGGGCAGTATGAAGGCAGTACCACTGGGGGCAGTACCACTGGGGGCAGTATGAAGGCAGTACCACTGGAGGCAGTATGAAGGCAGTACCACTGGGGGCAGTATGAAGGCAGTACCACTGGAGGCAGTATGAAGGCAGTACCACTGGAGGCAGTATGAAGGCAGTACCACTGGAGGCAGTATGAAGGCAGTACCACTGGAGGCAGTATGAAGGCAGTACCACTGGGGGCAGTATGAAGGCAGTACCACTGGAGGCAGTATGAAGGCAGTACCACTGGAGGCAGTATGAAGGCAGTACCACTGGAGGCAGTATGTAGGCAGTACCACTGGGGCAGGAAGTTGATGATTTGCTAAGAGGTTCATTAGAGCTTCTCGCTGAATACCAAACAAATCCTCAGTTGCTCAACTCCGGTAACGCAACACCAGCCCCGGTCAGAGGAGATAGAAGCTGGCTGAGAAAGTATATTGAGGTAATGATATTGACTATACCCGGTTATGTCCAGTCTCGTTCGGTGTCTATATTTTACTTCAAATATATTTAGGAAAATATGGGTAACGAAAGGATAATCAGTATTAACTAAAATCATTAGCAGCAAGACTTTCATTATGTTGTAACATTCAATGTTGAAATTTATGTTAAGTTTTACTTAAGTGACCGAACTCAAATGCTTAATATGGTATGCTGAAAAGTCACAATAACATGACTGGAAACAATAACCCTAACTACACATGAAATAAAGTGAAAGTGACGATGTTTCGGTCCTTCCTGGACCCTAATATGACGATGTTTTGGTCCTTCCTGGACCCTAATATGACGATGCTTGGATCCTTCCTGGACCCTAATATGACGACGCTTGGGTCCTTCCTGGACCCTAATATGACGACGCTTGGGTCCTTCCTGGACCCTAATATGACGATGTTTTGGTCCTTCCTGGACCCTAATATGACGACGCTTGGGTCCTTCCTGGACCCTAATATGACGACGCTTGGGTCCTTCCTGGACCCTAATATGACGATGTTTTGGTCCTTCCTGGACCCTAATATGACGACGCTTGGGTCCTTCCTGGACCCTAATATGACGATGTTTTGGTCCTTCCTGGACCCTAATATGACGATGTTTTGGTCCTTCCTGGACCCTAATATGACGACGCTTGGGTCCTTCCTGGACCCTAATCAAGTCGTAACTCTTGTTCAGTAACGACTTGATAATAGTTCAGAACGAACCGAAAAGTCGCCATTTTCATTTAATTTCATATCTAGGGTTACTTATATATGTAATATTGTGTTGTCATGTATAGCATATTGGTCACGACTTGTGTCATACTATTAGTAAGAGACAGTATATTGGTCAGTATTGACATCTGTGTAGTCTGTCAGTACTGTCTGTGTATTCTGTTAGTACTGTCTGTATAGTCTGTCAATACTGGTCCTCGACCAGGCCTTCTTTTTGTTACACACACCCAGTAAGCAGCCCGTAGCAGCTGTCTAACTCCCAGGTATCTATTTACTGGTTGGTAACAGGTGCATCAGGGTGAAAGAAACTGTGCCCATTTGTTTCCGTCTCCTCCGGGGATCGAACCCGGAACATCAGGACTACGAATCCAAAGCGCTGTCCACTCAGCTGTCAGGCATGTTTATACACATATAAAGGATTTACATAAAATAGATGTCGCTCACAATTATCACTTTACAGTAATACATATTAAAGATGTCGCTCACAATTATCACTTTACAGTTTGTTACTTCATCTCGGTAAGATTTCTCTTCATAAAATCTAAAACTCAATTCATTTCGTAACTTGCTGCGTCACTTATATATGCTAACATGTTTCACAATTGCGTTTTAATTACATAGTGCGCACGTACCTCCTAGTTGTGTTTACGGGTGAGTCCGCAAGCCTCGACTCGCAACCCGACTCTCAACTCTTAGTCGACTGATGTATAGATTCCGCAGCTTATTGGGCCCTCGGATCTATATTTAAAGCTGTGTATGGAGTCTGTCTCCACCACTTCTTAACACATTGCAATGGTTCACTACTCTAACATTGTATTTGCTATTTGTATTGCAGGATCGAGCTGCTAGCTCGTGGACTCCGCCATTCGCTGTTGTTGTTATATATTCAGGTTCTCGGAACAAAGAGTTCCCAGTAGCACCGGCTATGGTGAGCCCGTAGTGGACATGCCCCTCGCCATTCAAACTATCGGTTGTTTAATGAACTGACTCCTGTCCTATATTTCTTCCATTATATCTTCTACATATATATTTCTCTTTAACTCACAAACACGTCCCCGGAATGCAGCACTTAGCAGCCTCTAACTACCAGGTATGTATTTACTGCTACATGAACAGGCACATCAGCTGAAACAGACTATGCCCATTTGTTTTTGCCTCAGCCGGAAACCGAACCTGGGACCATAGGATTACGACCCTCAAGAACTTTCCGCTTGGTCGCGCGAGGACCTGTACTCACCTATTTGTGCCTGCAGGACCGAACATTAGCTCTGAGACCCCGTTTTTCAATCCATCGGTTGTCGTCTGCAATGTCTCTTTATCTCTGTGCTTATCACATATCTGCTTGTTATAGTTTTCAATGAAGTTTGCTTCCACAACCTGCGCTTAGTTCATTCCATTTCCCACTACTCTTATGCTAAATAAACCTACCTAACATCTCTGTGACTCATCTCAGTCCCAAGGTTTCATCCCTGCCCTCTTCTTCTATGGTATTCAATGTAAACATTTCATGTTTTCCACTGTCAATCCGCTTAGGTATTTCATAACGTCTCTATCGTTTCTCCCCCCCCCCCTCTTACCCAACCACTTGGGCTGGACGGTAGAGCGACGGTCTCGCTGCATGCAGGTCGGTGTTCAATTCCCGACCGTCCAAGTGGTTGGGCACCATTCCTTCCCCCCGTCCCATCCCAAATCCTTATCCTGACCCCTTCCCAGTGCTATATAGCCTAATGGCTTGGCGCTTTCCCTTGATAGTTCCCTTCCCTCCCCCCCCCCCCTCTCCTCCTTTCTAGCGTCGTCAGGATTGGTTCCTTCAGTCTCTCTTTGTACCTCATCTTTTCCAATTCTGGGACGAGTTTTGTTGCAAAATTCTCAGTCTTTTCTAGTTTCTTTATGTTTTTTAAGATGGGGGCCCCATGATGTCGCGGCATACACTAAACCGGGTTTCTCATAACCGGTGAACAGCAATCTAAATGCTTCCTTATTTAGATTCCTGAATGATGTTCTGACTTTCGCAAGTGTAGATTATGCTTTTGTCGTTATCCACTTTATATAAACCTCCGGAGTTAGGTTTAGTATCATGCCCGCTCCCAAGTCTTTTTCTCTAGTCGTTACAGGGAGAATTTTGCTTCATCGTGTACCGGCCTTTTGGCCCCCTAATGTAAAGTAGGGGTATGAGGAAACATTGCTTTGTAAAAAAAGTGTATGTGGAAACCATTTTTCAAAGATGACAAGACTTAGCTTTAATTATAGGATGAAAAAACTGTAAGAACAAATGCAGTGGGACACTTTTGAAAGTGCTAGAAAGTCAGTAGCTAGTGCACCTCTTAATGTTAATGTCATCTCTTAATGTCATCTCTTTGGTAGAGATGACATTAACACTGCCTGGTGTTCCTGCAGGAATTTTGGAATAAACAATATACTGTACATTAGATAAACTTTCCCATGTACACTCCGTTAATAAAGCAATGACTAGAAAATGTTATTAAATATTGGAACAGGACATAGTACAGGACATATTAAATTAATATATACAGGCAGGAGGGATTATAATAATTTGTCACAATATTGGAATGGCGCCGAGAACCTTGAACAGCCAGCACGCAAGAGAGATAGAACACCACCTGCTCGCATTCTGGGACGTGTACAGACCAGCACTCCACCCTACGGACTATAGGTCTATGTCCCATGTATTCATAAGTATTCGGTTCTTTTTTCGCTGTGATGTAAACATTAGACAGATTAAGGGGTAGGAAAGATGATGAGATTATGTAAGCCAATGACCCAGGTGAAGACGGCCATGATGGATCAGGCAAATACATATTGGCCATTGGCTATTAATGCAACATTAATCATGAACTGTTGACGTTGTATGCTTAAAATAATGTGTCAGTGAATATTTTGAATTTTTCTTTCTGGTATTTTACGTGATGTCAGAATGGGTGTCGAAACTCGGTATGCCAGGACACATGATTTATGGACTGCTGATTCAATAAATTTATATTTATGTTTTAGTGATTATTAAGTATTTATTTGGCATTATTCTGCCTAATTCAAGAGGCTTGTGACTTGATTCCGCATGTGAGGGAATACTTTTGTTCCTTAAGTCTTGTTTTTAGGTTTGGATGCTCCAGTGCCTATTTTATCTATTTTATCTATCTGGCTATTGTCTATTATTGCATTTATTTTGCATAGTTCTGCCTTATTCATGAGGCTTGTGAAGATTCCGCAGCTGAGAGAGTACCTGTATGCCTTATGTCATTATCTTCATATATGGATGCTCCATTGTAGTTTATTGTGCACCCCTTACTCATCCTGTGAGCAATAGTTTATTGTTCACCCCGTACTCATCCTGTCATCAGTACTTTATTGTGCACCCCGTACTCATCCAGTGAGCAATAGTTTATTGTGCATCCCGTACTCATCCAGTGAGCAATAGTTTATTGTGCACCCCGTACTCATCCAGTGAGCAATAGTTTATTGTGCACCCCGTACTCATCCTGTGAGCAATAGTTTATTGTGCACCCCGTACTCATCCTGTGAGCAATAGTTTATTGTGCAACGCGCCCCATACTCATCCTATGAGAGATAGTTCATTGTGCGCCCCCATACTCATCGTGTAAGCGATTGTTTATTGTGCACCCCATACTCATCCTGAAATCTGAGCTGCGTGTGCTGCGCACTGGACTATGGCAGTTTAGGTCACGTGTCAGTGGTACGTGTTGTTAATGATAATAGCGTTGACTTCTCTGCTCCTTGCACGTAAATTCTCACATGTTCACAACTTCCCAACTCCAGAACTGGTTGGTTTAATTCGACCAATAAGTTAATAATCTGTAATAGATATAATACCGTGTGAACACTATGGATGAAGCGAAGTAGATCTTCAATATTGTTCACGAATTATGCTTGTATTTATAATCTGGAAAGGGCATACAGTATTAGCCTAAATCTACGCAATATTTCTAGTTCACGGCCCGAGACTGTGACCATGGTGATATTCCACACAAAATGGGTTCAAAAGGAATTACCAGAAAAATAGGTAGATGGATCTAAAATTTTCTGACTAACAGAACCCAATGTGTCAACAAAATAAAATCCGGACCATCAGCCGTGAAGACCTCAGTCCCTCAGGGTACTGTGTTTGCTCCAGTACTTTTTCTCATATCGGACATTAGACAAGGACACAATCTATAGTACTGCATCATCCTTTGCAGATGACACTAGGAGTTTTATAAGAGTAGACAAAATAGAGGACACGGCAAACCTCCAATCAGATGTAAATCAGGTCTTTCTATGGGCTACAGAAAATAATATGGTGTTTAACAAAGATAAGGTCCAGCTTCTGCACTACGGAAAAATGAAAATATAAAAACAGAAACCACGTACAAAACGCAGTCAAATCATAACATAGAACGAAAAGGTAATGCGAAAGATTTGGGTGTACTCATGTCGGAAACCTTACCTTTAAAAAACTCAATAAAGTAGCCATCACATCTGCAAGAAGAATGACAGGTTGGATAACAAGAACCTTTCACACTAGAGATGTTATGCCGATAACGATATTTTTCAAGACGCTAGTGCTCTCTAGAGTGGAGTACTCCTGCACAATGACAGCCTCTTTTAAAGCTGGAAAAATTGCTGACCTGGAGAGCGTGCAGAGCGATATGGGGGTGCACTACCATTCATGGAATCGATATGAGGTGCACTACCATTCACATGAAGGGTATGGAGTGCCTTATTACTCACAGGATGGGTATGGCGTGCATAACCACTTAGAGGATGGATAGTGTGTGCTCTACCATCTTGAGTACTGCTCAGTACTCACTTCCCCCTTCAGAGCAGGAGAGATTGCTGAAATTGAGGAAATACAGAGAACATATACGGCACGCATAGACGCGATAAAGCACCTAAATTATTGGGATCGTCTCAAAGCTCTCCAAATGTACTCACTAGAAAGAAGACGAGAGAGATATCAAATAATACACACCTGGAAGATACTGGAGGGCCAAGTACCAAAACTACACAGTAAAATAACAACGTACTGGAGTGAACGATATGGAAGAAAATGCAGAATAGAACCAATGAAGAGCAGGGGTGCCATGGGCACAATCAGAGAACACTGCATGAACATCAGAGGTCCGCGGTTGTTCAACACCCTCCCAGTGAGCATAAGAAATATTGCCGGAACAACCGTGGACATCTTCAAGAGGAAACTAGATTTATTCCTCCAAGGAGTTCCGGACCAACCGGGCTGTGGTGGGTATGTGGGCCTGCGGGCCGCTCCAAGCAACAGCCTGGTGGACCAAACTCTCACAAGTCAAGCCTGGCCTCGGGCCGGGCTTAGGGAGTAGAAGAACTCCCAGAACCCCATCAACCAGGTATCAACCAGGTACCACACACAGGATGGATAGTGTGTGCTCTACCCCTCACAGGATGAATAGTGTATTCACCTAGTTGTGTTTGCGGGGGTTGAGCTTTGCTCTTTCGGCCCGCCTCTCAACTGTCAATCAACTGTTTGCTAACTACTTAACTACTAGTGTGTGTTCTACCACTCACAGGATGGATAGTGTGCTCTACCACACACAGGATGGGAATGGGGGACTACCACACATACAGGATGGGAATGGGGGACTACCACTCACAGGATGGGACTACCACTCACAGGATGGGAATGGGGGACTACCACTCACAGGATGGGAATGGGGGACTACCACTCACAGGATGGGAATGGGGGACTACCACTCACACGATGGGAATGAGGAACTACCACTCACAGGATGGGAATGAGGAACTACCACTCACAGGATGGGAATGAGGAACTACCACTCACAGGATGGGAATGAGGAACTACCACTCACAGGATGGGAATGAGGGGAGGGACTACCACTTACAGCATAGGTATGGCGTGTATAATAAGTGACATTACTAAAATCGGTGAAAGAAGCATTTCTCACTGAGCTGGGGAAGAGTTGTCGTACATACAGAACATTGTGAAACACAACGATGTTAACGACAGGCAAAGGTGATGGGGGAGTTGTGTGGTGATATTGTGGGGGGGGGGAGGTTACACAGTGCTGCTTCATCCCATAACACACACACACACCTGCCACCACACCCTACAGGGCTTGACCACCAGCAGCAGTCGTGGCGTGTAGCTCTCCTGGCGAGGTCTCGCTCTCTCTCTCCACCAGGTGCGCCACCCTACACCAGTACACTGGGAACAGCAGAGTGTAGTCATTGTGACGATTGTAATATGATGAACTTTGGGAATTATCTATTATCGGGAAGGTCGCTCTTACCTATATTGTATGACTTTTAGTGAAACTCTGGGCAGTGCAGAAGGAAATATAAGTATTTTATAGACATTGTCGGCAAGCAGTAGCTTAATATCCAGAAAACAAGAAAATTAACACAATAACTTATTGCACCTAAATCCAGGGACAATTGTATATAAATTATCGCCAATCACACGTGAAACCGTCGTCGATATCCCAATGACTATCGACCAGTAAGCCATAAATAAGTAACCTCTCCAACTTCATCTAGTACAATGCCTACCTATGTATCCCTGTATCGACATTTATATTTTCTAAAAAATATATAAATATTTGTGACAATGTTAATAATGCCACTTTCCTGCTGTCAGCTAAGCGAAAAAAAACTTCCATATTTGCTTTCGGCGTTACGCGCGCCTAAGCGGTAAGACCTAAAAGTGTATACTCTTTTTACTGTCCTGACACTATTTGTAGGCCTACGTATTTAAATTTGGTATCACTGTGTTCGCAATAGAATTGTCTATAAGAACATACATATAAAATGCTGCCAAAGCAGAAGGAATATCAACACCAAATAAAAAACTATTGAGATCACTTGCCGAGAGCGCCAAACAGCAACAAAATGTTTCCACTCTCTTAATGATTGCGAAGACCACATTTATCCTACATCGTTGATTTTGGTATCATTGGAACCGCAATAAAATTCTCTATACGGACATATGCATATAAATATAGAATCAATGTCGCAACTAACCCACAAGACGATGGGAAGTGGCTGAAGTGTTACCCGCGGCGGAATATCGGCGAAATGTGTATATTCAATTCACTGTCCTGACATTATTTTTGGATGTACGAATTTAATTTTTGTACCAATGTGTTCGCAATAGAATGTTATAGAAGAACATATGTATAAACCGTCACATAAGGATGCGTTCGACCGGCAACAAACATAAAACTACGTCGATCGTACTCGTCATGTCAATAATACAATTGTTATACCAAGATGATTCACTGCCATGCCGTTTTCTTTAATAAGCTCTTCGGTTATTAGAAAAAACGTACATTTCATGGCGAACATTTCTAAACTATCCCCAACAAAATCGGATAGAAAATGGAATTTATACAAATATTTTATCGTTGCAACTAAACTATACACACCACTGGGTATGCTAACACACAGAACGCTCTTGACTCTGTATTAGATTCATGTCAGAACCTAGGTTTAATTATCTCAGCAGAGAAAACAAAGATACTAAATCGGCGCCCACCCAGGCAGGGAGGAGCTGTTCGCAAGATGCAACTATCTGATGGCTCCCAGCTTGACTATGTAAACAGATTCAAATACCTTGGCCTTGAGGTGCCACTGTATGGTCCTGTTGTATTCAGACTCTGTCGTCAGTATAAAGAGAGGCTCCGAGCTCTCAAGGCTGTTGCAGGTTATCACTCAGGCTATGGTGCCAATGTCAGAATTGTCAAAATGATGTACCTTGCATACATCAGATCTTTAGTGGATTATGCTGCACCTCTGCTTGTTTTGATGCCTGAAAGAAAGCTTGGAGGGCTTGAAAAATTGCAGAACGAAGCCCTGAGGATAATCCTTGGGTGCCCTCGTACCACAAAGATACTTAATATGAGAAAGGAACTTAATATTCTGAGCGTTGTTGATCGTGTTACTGAAATTAACTGTCAAATTGGTATAAAAATGCTTAGGCTAACTCATCCTAATCCTTGCACAGAAGCCCTCCAGACTTACTTTATTGAAGATCAGCATTGTTCCAAATGGATAACAAAAACTGGAACTCAACTCAGAATGTATGGGGTTCATGATTTGTACCAAGAGAAACAACAACGGCACTTTCCTGCACCGTGGGAGGTTACACCCTTTCCAGTTTTAATCCCTCCCTTTCCACCCAAGAAGCAAATTAGAGATAAGCCCAAGCTTCGTCTTGAGGCAAAGCTCAACGCCTTAAGCCATATTGATGCTCTGTCCACAGAGCATTCTCTCTCTCAAATCATATACACTGATGGTTCCCTACACCGCACCACGGGTGCAGCTGGAAGTGCAGTTGTTCTGACAATGGGCGATGGCTTGTACTTTGAGTGGGGAGTCCGTATAAACAATTGGGCCTCTACCCTTCAGACCGAACTATTTGCCTTGATCCTTGCACTGAAATGTGTACAAGTCTCCAAACTTGATACATTAATTGTAAGTGACTCCTTATCATCCTTAAATGCTCTCAACTCTTTAAGACATAACTGTAACATGCTCGTGTCCGAAGCTACACACAAATACAACAAAATTATTAAGGATGGTAACAGAGTCCATTTCATGTGGTCTCCATCTCATGTTGGCCTCCGAATGCATGATAGAGCTGATAAGTTAGCCAAAGAATCTGCCTTTAAAGGAGCCGTTGAGTGTAACCTTGGATTGTCAATGAGCAATCTGAGAGCAGAAGTACACCGAGAACTTCAACAAGATCTTGTAGATCTGACGCAAAGTGAAATTGACACCAGTAATTCCATCTATCATCATACTATCATGCAAGAGGAGCCACACATCTATGGATCATCCAATAAAATCAGCAGACTTCTAGATGTTACTGCTGCTCGGCTTAGACTCGGTTACAAGTATCTCTGGGAATTCTCATTATCTGCCGATGTAGACCTGACCAAATGTAAACTGTGTCAACAAAATTATTCGCACACCCTCCGTCACTATGTGATGGAGTGCGAAAAGATACGTGAATTTAGAGACAATTCTATAACCAATGTTCCAGCGATGTGTAAATATTTCATTCAAAATGATCTGCTACCAGAAATTTTAGCCAAATATCCCCAGTTTGCTAATTGTAGGTAGTAACTGAGTGATTGTAACCTATCCACCGCTGCCCACTGGATGGGAGGCGGTGTGCAGGACAAACATATCAATTGTGACACTAGCTCTCCACATATGTCAGTTGCTTAATTTAGAACCTGTACTTGAGGTCGATCTCGAACCCATTGTTGATGTGACGACTTATATTGAATTTTGTAACTAGCTCATCAAGATTGTAACTTGCTTAGCTAAATGAATTGTGGGGTTCAGTCCCTGAGCCCATTTTCCACTACCGCCCACAAGATGGGTATGGGGTGCATAATAAATGAACTAAAACTGAAAAAAAAGCAACTAAACTAACTAACTGCACGCACGGGTGCGCATCGAGACCAGAACCGTGAGAAAAATAGTGCACGCAAACGGTCGAATCAAGAGTACGAAAGTGTAATGCTCAACTTTGCTACGTGATCGTATACACTATAATAATTGTAAACATTCCCACATGTCCTGGTTGTACAGTAGGCTTACTTCTCAACTTACAATCGAGAATTTCTGATTCGAGTCCCGGGCGAGACAAAAATGGTTGGGCGCGTTTCGTATCACCTAATGTACCTGTTCACCTAGCAGTAAACAGATATCCAGGAGTGAGCTGTTTGTGGGGTTGCATCATGGGGGTCAGTAAATCGACCTTGGGGAGACCTCGATACAAGCCTAACATGCCATTCCGTGGCTGACAAGCTCTTAAACCTAATGTGAAACGAATAACTGAACATAATAAGTATGCTTATATATAATACAGCTATATATAATAAATATATATATATATATATATATATATATATATATATATATATATATATATATATATATATATATATATGTGTGTGTGTGTGTGTGTGTGTAAATCACGAAAATTAACACGTGATGAAAAATGTGACAGTGTCAGACTACGGAGGAAGAATTGAAACAGGAATTTCCTTAAGTCCTTTCGCATATTATTACATCATCAGAAGGAATGAACCTCATTCCTTCTGAAGATGTATTAATATACGAAAGTACTTATGGAAATTCCTGCTTCAATTCCTCCTCCGTAGTCTGACACTGTCATATATATATATATATATATATATATATATATATATATATATATATATATATATATATATATATATATATGTTGTTGAATACGACCGACGCCGAACGGGTAAGATTAATAATTCTAACAATTTTTCTCAATATTTCTTACGTTTTTCTTCACTGCCGAGGGTATTGGAAAAATTAACTCTCCAAAATTATTTTTTTTTTTTTTTTTTTTTTTTTTGCTCTGACGCCTAAAAGCGTTTCGCAAGGACTTCTTCTTTAATGCACAAAGGAAGCTGTAAAGGCAGAACATATATATAATATATATAAATAATGTTCTGCCTTTACAGCTTCCTTTGTGCATTAAAGAAGAGAAGCAGTGGTGGCCAGCCGCGACGATGGGGAACAACTCAAGCCTCCCACACCACGACCTTAAGGATATCCAGGCGGAGACACAGTGTAAGTATGAGGCATCACCAGTATGACCAGACGGTATCTAGAATATGAAGAGACGGTATCAGGAGTAGGGGAGACGGTATCAGGAGTATGAGACGATATCCTGAGTGAATATGCCTCCATAGTGACAGTATTGAGCATATTTATTCATGCTGTGAGTGAACAGGACTCCACGGTGACAGTATTGGGCATATTTATTCATGCTGTAAGTGAACAGGCCTCCACAGTGACAGTATTGGGCATCTTTATTCATGCTGTGAGTGAACATGCCGGCATATAGACAGCACTGGGCACCTTTACTCATCCTGTGAGTAAATATGCACCTCACACCCACAACCCCTTATAGGGAGAAAACCACTGAGGCTTGGCCCTGTTTTATAAAAAAAAATTAAAAAGGTAACTCTTTCAGCTTCAGTATAAAATATTTTTAAGCAGGAAAATACTGCAGGTATAATAATATTAAATCAAACATTTAAGTTTCTTAACCTAGAAAATATTCTATTCTTTGGTTTACTTGACACCAAAAAATGTAGAGTTTATGTAACTTTTACTTTTTAATGTGAACAGTTCTGACGGGTGAGATCAAGGAGCTGTACAGCCGCTTCACCAGCTTGGACACCGCCAACAAAGGATGGTTGTGTCGTGAAGACTTGCTTTGTATTCCTGAGCTGGCAAACAACCTTCTTTGTGAGCGCATCGTTCATGCTATCTTCAAGGTGAATATTATTTTATTTTACGATAAACTTGATGGGATACTCGGCGATGCCCGTGTCAACTCAAAACGGTTGTGCCGTGGAGGTTGACAGCCAATACAAGGGTGGCAAGGGGCAGACCCCGACCAATACAAGGGTGGCAAGGGGCAGACCCCGACCAATACAAGGGTAGCAAGGGGCAGACCCCGACCAATACAAGGGTGGCAAGGGTCAGACCCCGACCCGTTTACGCCAGTCTTCCCACACCCACCAGACAATCTGCAAATTGAACGAGGCTAGCTACAAGCGTTTACTCTCCAACCTTGAACACAAACACAGAGACAAATAAACATACAGCATTATTTTTCCAGATATATTTATATGCTCCAAGGTTGCTCTAGTATTCATATGCTCCAAGGTTGCTCTAGTATTCATATGCTCCAAGGTTGCTCTAGTATTCATATGCTCCAAGGTTGCTCTAGTATTCATATGCTCCAAGGTTGCTCTAGTATTTACACTACATGTTATAGGCAACCCCAGACACCTGCCTTAACAATCGTGGCTAAGGCAGTTATATTTGTATAGGGAGCAAGGGAAGGGAAGGAAACTATTAGGAGAAAGCGTCAAGCCATTACGACTATATAGCACTTGGAAGGGGTCAGGATAAGGATTTGGGATGGGACGGGGAGAAGGAATGGTGCCCAACCGCTTGGACGGTCCGGGATTGAACGCCGACCTGCATGAAGCGAGACTGTCGCTTTACCGTCCAGTCCAACTGGTTGGACTGTATAGGGGGCAGTTATATTTGTATAGGAGCAGTTATATTTGTTATAAAGGGCGGGGTATATTTGTATCATTGTGGTCGAGTCGGTTATTGCAGGTGTCTGGGATTTTCCAGAACGCAAGTTCGAGTCACTCCATTGCCCCAAAATTATTTTCAAAATGGCGTGATATATTAATGCATATATATATATATATATATATATATATATATATATATATATATATATATATATATATATATGTCGTACCTAGTAGCCAGAACGTACTTCTCAGCCTACTATGCAATGCCCTATTTGCCTAATAAGCCAAGTTTTCCTGAATTAATATATTTTCTCCAATTTTTTTCTTATGAAATGATAAAGCTACCCATTTCATTATGTATGAGGTCAATTTTTTTTTATTGGAGTTAAAATTAACGTAGTTATATGACCGAACCTAACCAACCCTACCTAACCTAACCTAACCTATCTTTATAGGTTAGGTTAGGTAGCCGAAAAAGTTAGGTTAGGTTAGGTAGGTTAGGTAGTCGAAAAACAATTCATGAAAACTTGGCTTATTAGGCAAATCGGGCCTTGCATAGTAGGCCGAGAAGCGCGTTCTGGCTACTAGGTACGACATATATATATATATATATATATATATATATATATATATATATATATATATATATATATATATATCAATTATGTACATATACTAAGGGTGAAAATCCCGACATCACTGGCATCAGTGAAACATGGAGCCGAGGGTACATAACAGATGGGTAAGCAACCTCTCCTCTTACAAATAACGTCGCTTGTATGGGCCCCGACCAAAAATTGTCGTTATCCAAACTTTTGGGTCCTCTGGTAGATTAGGAGGGCAGCAAGTTCTCCTGAGGTTTCAAAACGTCATGAAAACTGTTCACATGTCCTTTCCTAACCTAACAGACTAAGCCACAGGACCGAAAACAGAAAACGAGACAGTACGTCACTGTCGCTAGCCGATTCCATTTTCTATTACGGCAATTTTTAGCCTTAGTGAGCATACGAGCGAAAAGCGACGTTATTTGTAAGAGGACGGGTCGAGCACCCACCATTCAGAAAGGACAGAACAACAAGAGCAGGCGGGGTAATGCTACATGTACAAGAGGACTTGGATGCAACCAACAATGAGGAACTCAACACCGTGGGTTCCTCAGTCTGTATGGTGCAACATACTAACTCAGGATGGTAGCAAAATAACCGTGGGAGTATGCTAGAGGGCTGACACAGCAGTGGGAGAGGAAATTACGGGTCTGCAGAATGTGATCAATGCGACATCTGAAATCCAAACCCTAATAATGGGGAACTTTAACCACGAGACTATAAAGTGGATCAACCTATTAAATATATAAATATATACATATAATTTTATAAACAGTTAAAAGAACTGACATCAACAAGTGATCCATACAGTGAAGCACAAATACAATACAATACATCAGACAATGGAGAGGTGTGGCAAGTGTTCGGGAATATTGGGAAAACGTAATGTAGGCATTAAGTGTTGCATCTGTAACATAAGATTTCACCTGGGGTGTACAGAATTATCTCCAGGATGCACAAACAGGCAAGGAATTTACTGGGTTTGCAAAGATGACAGATTAATGTTGGAGAACATAACTAAACTGATGAAAAACATTCACGAGTCACAGCGATTATCATTCACAGAAAAGCTACCAGTGATATATGCGGACTGGGAAAGGACAACACTGGATAACGACCAAAACCCAGGAACAGATAGTTTAGAGAACCGAAGCAGTAGTGTGGAGGAAGAGGGTATTGTGGTACAAAATAACAGCAATATTGCAGAGCCAGGTAATATAAACAATGAGAGCAACAGTGAGACAGAGTGCATAAGTGAAGGAATTGGGACGAAAGACGGAGATGGCTCCAATAAAGAGGTAGACAAGACAGACACAGGTATAAATACCTTGAAAAACGCAAAACCTGAACATATTTGCAAATTCTACGCTAAAGGAATATGCAAATATGGAAAAATTAGGAGCAAAATGCAATTTTCTGCATCCTCGAAAATGCAGGAACATGTTGGCGAGGGGTACATGCCGTTTTGGAACAGGGTGTAGATACTTTCACCCTAAATAATGTCAATTTTCAATTAGGGACAAAGAATGCTACAATCTTCAGTGTCCGGAATTCCACGTGAGAGGTACACAGCGTTATAGACGGGAAGATCAATATGACACAACTGGAAATTTTTTAGAGGAAGGCAGAAACAGTAGAAAATATAAGGGAGAGGTACAGTCAGATGGAACAACTTCAGGAATACAGAGGGGAAGGGAGATACCCACAAGACTGGAATACAAATTATCAACAATCACACAGGTACTACACCACACAACACCCGTCCTACTACCAAAACTGGACAAATCACTTCCAAAACAACACATCCTGGACTTGGGTAGAGTGGGGGGAGAACTACCAAAGCCCACCAGAAGTGACACGCAATGTGGGAATCATTCATATTTGCAAACATACAAGGCTTGAAACCAAAATCAAGAAATAAAGTAAGTTCATAAATGGCCTCCTAATAGAATCGAACTCAATATTTGGTGCATTTACAGAAACCCACACAAAAGACCACATGGATAGTGAAATCTGGATCCCGAATTATAATCTATATAGATGTGACAGAGTAACTAGGTCAAGTGGAGGAGTAGGTCTGTATATTAAAGAGGAGCTGGTATGCACAGAGCTCCTGAACTCGTCCAATGAGGTGGTAGAGGTACTTGGAATCAAGGTAGAAAATATGAATCTACTTACTATTTTAATATACAAACCTCCAGATGCAACAGTTGAGGAATTCACTGAATAGATCCACAAAATAGAGAATATCCTTGATAACCTAGCAAACCCAGTACCAGACATCATCTTCCTTGGAGACTTCAATCTACCCAGTTTAAAATGGAGAATAGTAAACAATAACATTATAGCAGGAAATCAACCTGGAAATAACCAACCACAGGTCAGAGAACTACTGAGATTCTGTGACAATTCTCGCTCAGTCAGCAGATTACAGAACCAACTAGGAACGAAAACACGCTGGACCTGATATTCACGAACAATGAGGAGCTAATCAGACACATTACTGTCTCAGACACTACGTACTCGGACCACAAGCTCATTGAAGTGCAAACATTATTAACGGTAGTAGGCCCAAGAGAAACAACAAGCGAGAAGGGCTATTCAATAAATTCAATTTTAATAATAAAAGGATAGACTGGGAGAAAATAAACAGGGAACTTACAAACATTCAATGGGAAAATGTCCTAAGAAATAAAAATCCTACACAAGGAATAGAAAAACTGACTTCTGAAGCATATGAAGTCTGTCTGAAACATGTTCCTTTGAGGAAAGCCAGAAAGAGGTCCAATGTAGAAAGAGAACGCAGACGACATTACAAAAGGAGGAAGAAATTAACGGAAATGCTTAAGCAGACACGACTCTCCATACAAAGAAGAAATAATTTAAACAGGGAGATTGAAGAAATCGAACAGAGACTGAAGCATTCCTATCAGACTGAAGAAAGGCAACTAGAACAGAAAGCAATTCAAGAAATAAAGAAAAACCCAAAATATTTCTTCACATATGCTAAATCAAAAGCGAAAACCACTGCCAGTATTGGACCTATTCGTATTAGCGAAGGTTCATACACTGAGGATGACAAAGAAATTAGTGAAATCCTAAAAAAAGCAGTATGAGGACATGTTTAGCACTCCGATACTCAGCATGAAAGTGGAAGATTCGGACAATTTCTTTATGAATGATACTCAAACACCTGTAAATATAACTGATATCACCACGAGCGTGGCAGATTTTGAAAGAGAAATTGACAATATGCCCATGCACTCAGCCCCGGGTCCAGACTCATGGAATTCAATATTTATAAAGAAATGCAAAGTGCCAGTAGCACAGTTGCTCAGTATAGTGTGGAGGGAGAGCTTGGACACGGGGGAGATACCAGATGCGCTTAAAGCAGCAGACATTGCCCCTCTACACAAGGGTGGTAGCAAAGCATTGGCAAAGAATTATAGACCAGTTGCACTAACGTCCCACACAATAAAAGTATTTGAGAGAGTGATCAGGAGTCAGGTCACTAGATTCATGGAAACCAATGACCTCCACAATCCAGGCCAACATGGATT
This sequence comes from Procambarus virginalis, assembly GCA_020271785.1. Classification (NCBI taxonomy): domain Eukaryota; kingdom Metazoa; phylum Arthropoda; class Malacostraca; order Decapoda; family Cambaridae; genus Procambarus; species Procambarus virginalis. The sequence goes on along the minus strand of WNGS01028583.1, from coordinate 3,143,321 downwards.
TAGAGCAGGAAGATCATGCCTCTCACAGCTACTTGACCACTATGACAAAATCACGGAGGCATTAGAGGAAAAACATAATGCAGATGTTGTATACACAGATTTTGCAAAGGCATTCGACAAATGTGACCATGGAGTGATTGCACACAAAATGAGGTCAATGGGTATAACTGGTAAAGTAGGACGCTGGATACTCAATTTCCTGTCGAACAGAACACAAAGAGTAACAGTCAATCAAGTAAAATCGAGTCCGAGCGCAGTTAAAAGCTCTGTACCTCAAGGTACAGTCCTTGCACCACTGCTGTTCCTTATTCTCATATCCGACATAGACAAAAACACAAGTCACAGCTTCGTGTCATCCTTTGCAGATGATACAAAAATCAGCATGAAAATTACCTCTGCTGAAGACATTGATAAACTACAAACAGATATTAACAAAGTTTTCGATTGGGCAGCAGAAAATAACATGATGTTTAACGGCGATAAATTCCAGGTACTCAGATACGGCAAAAATGAGGATCTTAAACATAATACAGGGTACAAAACACAATCGAATCTGCCCATACTAGGAAAACAGCATGTCAAGGATTTGGAAATAATGATGTCCGACGACCTAACGTTTAGGGAGCATAACCAAGCAAAGTATTGCGTCAGCCAT
>WNGS01028583.1:3109648-3142566 GCA_020271785.1 Procambarus virginalis | reverse complement strand
GTGCTACAATCTTCAGTGTCCGGAATTCCACGTGAGAGGTACACAGCGTTATAGACGGGAAGATCAATATGACACTACTGGAAATTTTTTTAGAGGAAGGCAGAAACAGAGTAGAAAATATAAGGGAGAGGTACAGTCAGATGGAACCACTACAGGATTACAGAGGGGAAGGGAGATACCCACAAGACTGGAATACAAATTATCAAACAACACACAGGTACTACACCACACAACACCCGTCCTACTACAAAAACTGGACGAATCACTTCCAAAACAACACACCTGGATGGGTAGAGTGGGGGAGAAACTACCAAAGCCCACCAGAAGTGACACGCAATGTGGGAATCATTCATATTTGCAAACATACAAGCTTGAAACCAAAATCAAGAAATAAAGTTAAGTTCATAAATGGCCTCCTAATAGAATCGAACTCAATATTTGGTGCATTTACAGAAACCCACACAAAAGACCACATGGATAGTGAAATCTGGATTCCGAATTATAATCTATATAGATGTGACAGAGTAATTAGGTCAAGTGGAGGAGTAGGTCTGTATATTAAAGAGGAGCTGGCATGCACAGAGCTCCTGAACTCGTCCAATGAGGTGGTAGAGGTACTTGGAATCAAGGTAGAAAATATGAATCTACTTATTATTTTAATATACAAACCTCCAGATGCAACAGTTGAGGAATTCACTGAACAGATCCACAAAATAGAGAATATCCTTGATAACCTAGCAAACCCAGTACCAGACATCATCTTCCTTGGAGACTTCAATCTACCCAGTTTAAAATGGAGAATAGTAAACAATAACATTATAGCAGGAAGTCAACCTGGAAATAACCAACCACAGGTCAGAGAACTACTGAGATTCTGTGACAAATTCTCGCTCAGTCAGCAGATTACAGAACCAACTAGGAACGAAAACACGCTGGACCTGATATTCACGAACAATGAGGAGCTAATCAGAGACATTACTGTCTCAGACACTACGTACTCGGACCACAAGCTCATTGAAGTGCAAAAACATTATAACGGTAGTAGGCCCAAGAGAAACAACAAGCGAGAAGGGCTATTCAATAAATTCAATTTTAATAATAAAAGGATAGACTGGGAGAAAATAAACAGGGAACTTACAAACATTCAATGGGAAAATGTTCTAAGAAATAAAAATCCTACACAAGGAATAGAAAAACTGACTTCTGAAGCATATGAAGTCTGTCTGAAACATGTTCCTTTGAGGAAAGCCAGAAAGAGGTCCAATGTAGAAAGAGAACGCAGACGACATTACAAAAGGAGGAAGAAATTAACGGAAATGCTTAAGCAGACACGACTCTCCATACAGAAAATAATTTAAACAGGGAGATTGAAGAAATCGAACAGAGACTGAAGCATTCCTATCAGACTGAAGAAAGGCAACTAGAACAGAAAGCAATTCAAGAAATAAAGAAAAACCCAAAATATTTCTTCACATATGCTAAATCAAAAGCGAAAACCACTGCCAGTATTGGACCTATTCGTATTAGTGAAGGTTCATACACTGAGGATGACAAAGAAATTAGTGAAATCCTAAAAAAGCAGTATGAGGACATGTTTAGCACTCCGATACTCAACATGAAAGTGGAAGATTCGGACAATTTCTTTATGAATGACACTCAAACACCTGTAAATATAACTGATATCACCACGAGCGTGGCAGATTTTGAAAGAGAAATTGACAATATGCCCATGCACTCAGCCTCGGGTCCAGACTCATGGAATTCAATATTTATAAAGAAATGCAAAGTGCCAGTAGCACAGTTGCTCAGTATAGTGTGGAGGGAGAGCTTGGACACGGGGGAGATACCAGATGCGCTTAAAGCAGCAGACATTGCCCCTCTACACAAGGGTGGTAGCAAAGCATTGGCAAAGAATTATAGACCAGTTGCACTAACGTCCCACATAATAAAAGTATTTGAGAGAGTGATCAGGAGTCAGGTCACTAGATTCATGGAAACCAATGACCTCCACAATCCAGGCCAACATGGATTTAGAGCAGGAAGATCATGCCTCTCACAGCTACTTGACCACTATGACAAAATCACGGAGGCATTAGAGGAAAAACATAATGCAGATGTCGTATACACAGATTTTGCAAAGGCATTCGACAAATGTGACCATGGAGTGATTGCACACAAAATGAGGTCAATGGGTATAACTGGTAAAGTAAGACGCTGGATACTCAATTTCCTGTCGAACAGAACACAAAGAGTAACAGTCAATCAAGAAAAATCGAGTCCGAGCGCAGTTAAAAGCTCTGTACCTCAAGGTACAGCCTTGCACCACTGCTGTTCCTTATTCTCATATCCGACATAGACAAAAACACAAGTCACAGCTTCGTGTCATCCTTTGCAGATGATACAAAACTCAGCATGAAAATTACCTCTGCTGAAGACATTGATAAACTACAAACAGATATTAAGAAAGTTTTCGATTGGGCAGCAGAAAATAACATGATGTTTAACGGCGATAAATTCCAGGTACTCAGATACGGCAAAAATGAGGATCTTAAACATAATACAGGGTACAAAACACAATCGAATCTGCCCATACTAGGAAAACAGCATGTCAAGGATTTGGGAATAATGATGTCCGACGACCTAACGTTTAGGGAGCATAACCAAGCAAGTATTGCGTCAGCCAGAAAAATGATAGGATGGATTACGAGAACCTTCAAGTCCAGAGATCCCATCACAATGGTTGCACTCTTCAAATCACTTGTGTTGTCCCGTCTTGAGTGCTGCTCGGTACTCACTTCCCCCTTCAGAACAAGAGAGATTGCTGAAATAGAGGGAATACAGAGAACATATTCGGCACGCATAGACGAGATAAAGCACCTAAATTATTGGGATTGTCTCAAAGCTCTCCAAATGTACTCACTAGAAAGGAGACGAGAGAGATACCAAATAATATACACCTGGAAGATACTGGAGGGCCAAGTACCAAATCTACACAGTAAAATAACAACGTACTGGAGTGAACGACATGGAAGAAAATGCAGAATAGAACCAATGAAGAAACAGGGGTGCCATGGGCAAAATCAGAGAACACTGCATGAACATCAGAGGTCCACGGTTGTTCAACGTCCTACCAGCAAGCATCAGAAATATTACAGGAACAACCGTGGACATCTTCAAGAGGAAACTAGATTGTTTCCTTCAAGGAGTGCCGGACCAACCGGGCTGTGGTGGGTATGTGGGCCTGCGGGCCGCTCCAAGCAACAGCCTGGTGGACCAAACTCTCATAAGTCAGGCCTGGCCTCGGGCCGGGCTTGGGGAGTAGAACTCCCAGAACCCCATCAACCAGTATATTTGTTTTATTAATAATTAAGGCAGTGAGCTGAAATAAGAGAATAGGGATAGCGGTTTTCCGGTTTTCTCCTTTCCCATGGCAATTGGGTGCGGCTCCTAAGGCTTACCAAGGCTTACCTTGGGAGTAGGTACCCTGGGGAGTACCGTCCCCTCCCAAGGTGAGGGAAGGGACGGAGTGGGTAAGGTGAGGGAAGGGGCGGAGTGGGTAAGGTGAAGGGGAGGAGGGAGGGTGAGTAGTGAGGGTAAAGGGGGATGAGAGAGGGGTAGATGTTTTGATGTATTTTGAACCACTTTATTTGTTCTTATTAAAGTACAATTTTAATTTCTCTCTATAGGAAAGTGAAAATGAACAGTTGAACTTCCGCCAGTTTGTGCACAGCATGGCTCGCTTCCGCAGGATTAAAAACAGCAAAGAAAACAAGCTGAATAATCGGATCGAGAAGCTACGATGTAAGTAAAGCAGAGCGATGTGCGAGCACCGTGTGTGTAGAGGCCAGCCTCAGTACACCCAAACTGGTAACAACGGAACCCATAATGGACAGGAACCATTCTGCCACCTTATTCACCTGGAACACGGCATCACCGTGCTCATAATCAAGCGGGGAAAGCCTAAGCCTCCTAAATTGTCTGATCTGACTCCAGATTGTTATATTTATTTTCTTAATTTTCGTTTACATGCAGCATTACAATACTGTATTACATAATTTATTACAATACTGTATTACAATACTCTTACATACTGTATTACAACACTGTATTACAACACTATTTAAATGCTGTATTACAATACAGAATTACAAGACTGTATTACAGAATAATATTTAAATACTGAATTAAAATACTGTTTTTTTATGCATTTAGTACTAATTATTGCTGTAGTCTGCACTGGTCAGGGAGCGAGCCATTGTAGATGACCAGTGGGGCACTAGGCTACGTTCCTCTCCCCCCCCCCCCCCTCCTCTTCCCACTTTCTTTCCGTTTTTCCAACTCTCCCACTCCCCACTCTTCTCCCTCTATTTCCCACCTCTCTCCCCGCATTATCCAACATCCCCAATCTTCCTTTCTATCCAACTTTCTGTCCTATCATCTACCTTTCTCTCCTCACCCCCCCCCCTTTAGTATCTTCTCCCCCCCCCCCTTCAGCCTTTCCTCTCCATCCTTTCCTCTCCCTTTCTTCCAACTCCCCCCCCCTCTTTCCTTCCCCCGTTTCCTCCCCATTTCATCCGGGTAAACTGCTGGAGCATTCATAGAACTCTAATGTTTTCACAACCCTCTGATTTAATTTCATTCTTCATAAATAACACAAGGAGGGAGACACTTAAGATGCTGATATTTCTTAAAACAGGGTAGTTGGGCCGACCCCGACTGGCCTATGACACACACACCCCACATGTTGTTTATATGGAAAGTATGATGAGGCTAGCCTCAAGCGTCTGGCCTCCTACTTTACGCAGATAGACAAATAGACATTATATTATTCAGATATAAATTTGGGTACTGAGGATATATTAGTGTAAATTAGTATAACGTGTCTTAGAATTGAGAAAATGCAAAAAAGAATTCAGATTTAAGCAAATCACTACACAACAAAAACTTGTGATAATAATGTGATAAGCTGGAACATCGGCATCACTATCAATCCTTTTTATAATTTACTTCTGTTTGTCTGCACCTTCATTTAGTTGCTTGGCATCTTCTATAAATGTCTAAAAGTGGTTTCCCTATTTGTCAGACGTGAAACGGTCCCATCACTGACTAGTTTTGGTGGATATACAATACCATGAACAGTATTATTAATGTTACTGGATGTAATCTGCATTACCTTCTGTATCTAGAATCTATGGATGATGAGTGATGGAGAAGGTCATGAGGGACGACGCTACATGGAAAACTTCAGTGTTTTCCATGTAGCGTCGTCCCTCATGGCATTCTCCATCACTCACCATCCATATTGTTGACCTGACCACACACTAGAAAGTGAAGTCATTCTCATCGACTTGGGAATGGTCCAGGACGGACCGAAACGTCGTCGTCCTTTCACTTTCTAGTGTGTGGTCTGGTCAACATACTTCAGCCACGTTATTGTGACTCACCGCCTTCATCATCCATAGATTGTAGATATAGGAGGTAATGCAGATTACATCCAGTAACTAATAATATTGCTCATGGTATTGTCTATCCACCAAAACTAGTCAGTGAAGGGACCGTTTCACGTCTTGCATGGGGTTCAATCTTCGAATGCCCAAGTGGTTGGGCACCGTTCCATCATTCCGTCATATTATCCCAGCTCAAAACCTGTCCTCGTATCTCTTCCCCCCCAAAAATATGGTCATGCTGGAATAGCACTTCGCCTGATAATTTCCTTACTTTACCTGCTCCTAATATTTAAATTTATTTATGAGAAATCTCATTATGCTTATAAAAGTACTTTCGGTACTAAAGTTTATACTTCTGGTGTGTTTTTTTCAGTTGTGTTCAGAGTATACGATCTTGATGATGATGACCACATATCCCTGGGGGAGCTTCGGGATGCGCTCCATGCTATGGTCGGAGAAAATATCAGGTAAATGACATTTTTGATGAACTGGAAATGTCAGATTCATTGATGATTAATGTAGCAGTAAATGCCAGACTTCTTGACGATTAGTGTAGCTGTAAATGTCAGACTTGTTGAAGATTAGTAGTTGTATATGTCAAATTTATTCATGATTAGTGTAGCAGTAAATTTCAGACTTATCCATGATTAGTAGGTATTGTATATGCTAGATTTGTTGATGATTAGTGTAGCTGTATATGTAAGACTTATCGATGATTAGAGTATGGTGAAGTGGGAAGTGAAAATGATAATAAGGCCTTATGAAGATATCTACATGAACTCCACAAATGGTCAGAAGACTATTTTTAATATTGAAAAATGGATGGCTTTGCATGTGGAGCATAACAATCTACATGACAAACAATCCTCAAATGATAACAATCCTTAAATAATGACAAGAGACCAAAAGCTGACAACCTGTATCTCTCGTCGTCACTGTTGGTACAGGGCGGCAGTCTACCACCTTGCCCGTAGCAGTACAGTCCGTTCTACATTTAGGTTTAGAAATTTAGTTTTTTTAGTTAAAGATTTTTGTATAGTGTGTGTTGGAAACTGCCAAATTGGAAATATAAAAATGTAAATAATGAGGCTACAGAACATAGAACTGGGAAATCTAACATTTATTAAATAAGTAATCTATTTTACAGCGAAGAGCAACTGAACAATATAGCTGAGCGGACCATTAATGACGCTGATCTTGATGGTGACAAGATGATAAGCTTCGATGAATTTTGTGCTTCTTTGGAACGTACAGAATTTGAAGAATTGATGACCATAGTGTTCCTTAGGTAATCAAATCTCTTTAAGAAACTTAAAAGGTTGCCTAACATTTTTTCAATTTGTTTTTTAATGAAGCCTACATATATTTGTTGATTAAGGTAAAGCTTCTTAACTAATTTTTTACTAAATTTTTTAAATTTTAGCAAAGCACTCTTTTGAAAGTAAATAAGTTGAATATTCTTAACATTAGTTAGAAATGTACCGGTACAGTATCAAAGATATTATATAAATATATATATATATATATATATATATATATATATATATATATATATATATATATATATATATATTATACTTACGTTTTGCTGAATTTATATATAATAGAAATATAGAAATAAATATGTTAAACATATACAATGTGTTTTTTACCTTAACAAGACAAATATATGCAGTATGCACACACAAATCACAATAGCGTGATGCATCAAATGAACAAATCCACAAGGGCCGTGACGCGGATTCGAACCTACGTCCGAGTTATATCCGACCTACCATGTCGATTAAGTCGATTAAGGCAGCGTCTGGGATGCTCTTGGACATAAGTTCGAATCCTCGTCACGGCCCTTGTGGATTTGTTTATATGCAGTATGGATTGGGATGGATGATGGTTGACCCTCTGCTCTTTTGCAATCTTATATAACCTTAGCATTCATTTTCCGCTTAGCCCTCGCCTTCCTAGAGCATGGTAAGTTAGTTTACTGAGCCACTCTTCCCAAGACAGGGTTCCAATTCTCGGGATTCATTTTGTCATCCTTTCTTCTCACACTTTAAAGAACATTTAAGTTCCATTCACCTGGGCTCTAGGAGACTCGAACCGCGGACCCCACGCGTGTGAGGCCGAAGCTCTATAGACCCAGCTATTAAGTAGTCTTAACAAGGAAAGTTTCCAGCAGCAGCAGCCTGCTGCCAAACTGAAATTCTCGACTTTCCCTGACTACCCTGAAGCTCAGAGGAATTTATGTTATTTCTAAAGTACGGTTCCAAGAACTTAATTGCATAATCTAAATGGGTCCTAGCAAGCGCAAAATAAAGCTGGAGAATAACATTGCACATCTAGTTGCTAATGCTTGTAGACATAACATGCAGAAATTTTATCACCTTATTTCAAACAGTAATACAGTACAACGATTTTTTGGCTAAAGATCTCTACTAATAATGACTCTTCTAGATCATGTCATCATTCACGTTTGCCAATTTCAACTTTCAGTGATTGATATCCGACAACTTTATAATTCCATTGATTCAGATCCTTCATTTGTTAGCACTAAACACTACAAGCAATACAGGTAAACTTAGATCACGTACAACAAATAATTATTGGTGTATACACTATATTAAAAAAATGCAGTGACTTTCAAGTTAACAGAAGTTCAGAAATTTTGAAGTTAATAGAATTCTTAATTTTAAATAAATTGTACTTTTTTATAATCATCGTTAAGAATGAGAAATAATACTGGTAGTTCAACTGGCTTCGTTCTCGACCCACAGTCGGGAAACCCGGGTTCGATTTCCGGGAGGTTTATCCAGACCGATGCCTAGGAGCTGGGCGTCCGCCCCAGTTAGTTTAGTTCATTTATTGTGCACCCCATACCCATCCTGTGGGTGGTAGTGGAAAGGGTTACAGAGGCACATAAAGGGCTCAGGGACTGAACCACGCAATTCATTTAACTAAGCAAGTTACAATCTTGAGCTAGTTACAAAATTTAATGCACATCGTCACTTGAACAATGGGCTCGAGATCAATCACAAGTACAGTTTCTAAATTAAACAACTGACATATGAATTGTGGCACTAGCTCTCCACATATGTGTCCTGCACACCGCACCACCCCCCCCCCCTCTCTCTTCCCCCCCATCCAGTCGGCAGCGGTTGATAGGTTACAATCCCTTAGTTACCACCTACAGTTAGCAAACTGCGGATATTTGACTAACACTTCTGGTTGCAGATCATTTTGAATGAAATATTTACACATCTCTTGAACCCTTGTTGAACCCTTGTCTCTGAATTCACTTATCTTTTCGCACTCCATCACATAGTGACGGAGGGTGTGCGAATAATTCTGTTGACATGGCTTACATTTGGTCAGGTCTTCATCAGCAGGTAATGAAAATTCCCAAAGGTACTTATAGCCGAGTCTAAGTCGAGCAGTAGTAACATCTAGGAGTCTGCTGATTTTATTGGATGATCCATATATATGTGACTCTTCTTGCATGATAGTACGATGATAGATGGAATTACTAGTGTCGATTTTACTTTGCCATTGTTTCGATTTCACTGAAAATACTTTTCAGAAAATCTTTGGACTAAGGCATAGTTTCCCATCGATTGGAAATATGCAAATGTTACCACTATTTTAAAAAAAGACAGAGCTCGGCAGAAAACTACCGTCCGATGAGCTTGACATCACACATCTGCAAGCTCATGGAGAGACCTCTAAGGGAGGAGATCATCCAAAAATCTTGTAAAATCAAAACATGGTTTTGGTAAAAATAGATCATGCCTTACAAAACCTGCTCAAATTTTTGGAAACGATAACCGGCTAATCCATCATTCAAGGAAAGTTGCACAACAAGTAGGAGCAGCAGTCAAAAAGGCTAACCAAACCTTAGGAATAATCAAGCGTACCTTTGACTTTAAGGGAAAGAAAGTTGCGATTCAACTGTACTACTCTTTGGTGTGCCCCTCATGGATTATTGTATCCAAGCATGGAGACCTCATCTTCAGAAGGACATAGCTGCTTTGGAGAAGGTTCAACTCTGGGCGACAAAAATCATTCCAGAACTCTCGTACCAGGAACAGTTGAGGGCTTCAGGGTTAACAACACTGCAAACCAGGCATAAAGGGCGGATCTCATTGAAACTTTTAAAATGCTGAACATTTTGGAGGTTGTTGATCAATTGAAGACAATTTTCTCAAAAGGTCAGATATAACACAAACAAGGAGCAACGGTTTCAAGTTCAACAAGAAACAATGTTGGCCACAATGTTTCAAGCTCTCACAAACACAAAGCGAAGTTAGAAAAGGTTCTGAGGTATGCCACCAGTCTAGTCCCCGAGTTGAAGGGGTATGAGCTACCAGGAAAGATTATTGGAACTAAACCACACGACACTGGAAGACAAAAAAGAGTTAGGGGTTCCAAGAGTTGTCATAGCCAGGTGGTGGTCATGGGGAACGAGCTCCCTTACGACGTGCGTCTCAAATAGCTTCTGACAACCAAGTTCAACTCCTGGCCCGCACGGGTGGCTTAGTCTAAGTCCAACGGAACGGCTTTTATTGCAGTTACAGCCCCGCTCGTATGCCAGGTAAGTCCACTACAGGCTCACGATAGTCCGTGCTACTTGGAACTTTTTGTTCCCAGTAGCTGAATCTATAACATAAAAACAGGCTTTTACTGACCGGAGAAGGGGCGAGAGCGTGCCTCTGGCGCCTTAAAACCAGCTGCTCCGGATAGATGGGTCTCTTTTTTTTTTATTATTATTATGTTAGGTACATCTGCATTAGTGCTCGATAGCCTGGGAAGGCAGCTCATCTAGGGAAAGGAAAACCCCGATATTAAACCACCGCTGCCTTGCGGCCATACCCACTTTTGGGAAAGGCTTCAGGAGTCAACCTCGAGGAAAAATCCGGAGCTAGAGACCCTAAGGCAGTTCGTTGTTGACTTCAACCTCGTACCGGCAGCTCCTGCGATGGTGCTGGAACCAAGTGTATTGGCGTTTGCCTTTCCATTGAAAAATTTTAGCAACGTGGAGAGGGGGAGGATCTGCTACATGGGTAACAGCTTTTCCTCCATATCGATCTACCCAGGCTTTGCGTCCTGGAAGGATTGACAACCAGAGCGCAACTCCATAGTCTCCTGAGACTGAAGGATGCCTCCTACTAGAGGAGGCATGATCACTACCTATAAAATTCTCAGAGGAATTGACAGGGTAGATAAAGATAAACTCTTTAGCACGGGTGGTACGCGAACAAGGGGACACAGGTGGAAACTTAGAACCCAAATGTACCACAGGGACGTTAGAAAGAACTTTTTCATACAAACTTTCAAATGTAGATATGATAGAGCCCAGTAGGCTCAGGAATCCTGTACACCAGTTGATGACAGTTGAGAGGCGGGACCAAAGAGCCAGAGCTCAACGCCCTCAAGCAAAACTAGGCGAGTGCAATGTAGGACTGAGAACAGGTCATGCTTTTTCACCCACAGGATTATAAACCGATGGAACAGCCTTAACCCGCCTTAGTCGTAAATGCCAAAAATCTGTTAAATTTTAAAATCCGGCAGGAAAAAAAATCATCAGGGAATATAAGGGAACCATGTTAAGCCGCCTGCTTCCTGTCTTCATCGAGGCCACTAGAGGGTTAGTGGCCCTCAGGTAAATATGATCACAACATACGAAATACTGACCGAAATAGACAAGGTGGATAAGGACAACCTCTTAAATTTAGGGAAAGTAGCATCATAGGCGTAAGTCGAAGCCTGAAGTGCAAAGGGTGGTCAACAAATGGAAAGCCGTGAAAGAAGTGGGATGGGATAGTGTGTGCAAACACTCCATGCAAATAAAAGGGCACAACCTTTGGAACTCGCTTCCTGATGAATTAAAAAATTATCCAACCCATCCCCATGTTCTAAGGTATAACCAAAAAGTGCCTAATTTCATCCTCATAGTTTCCTACCTTGTGCTTCAAACTCTCACTATCTTGTACTACCCATTTCCCCAATATTAGTACTTAAGACATATCCTTAACAGTATAATCATCTCTATCAACTTACATTGTAGTTATTTGTTTATAAAACCTTGCTATAATGTACCTTTTCATCTTACTTGATATACTAAATTCAGGACCTGCCGGAAACGCTATGCGTGTTAGTGGCTTTGTATGAATATAAAAATATCAGTCTCATATAATCTCACCAACCCATTATACCTTCTGGCAAATAAAAAATTATTATTATTTATTATTATTATAAGTTTTTTATTATTATTTTCTACCACAGACGTGGTCACACATTTACAATGCTAACCAGCATATATACATTTTCTTCTGTCCTCCATAAGTGGCGGAATCCACTTCCATCCACAACTAATTTAAGGCTAGATTCGACAAGAAATTCAAACAATAAGTAATTAAATTATAACGCAACAAGTACAACAAGGCTATAGTAGATGGGGGCATAGCGAGCTAGACCTCACTTCCTTGTAGACATTGATAGGCTTGTATTAGCTAGAGCTCAACCCCGCAAGCACAACTAGGCGAGTACAATTGAGTCAAGTGGTGATTGACAATGGGGTGTGGCGGTGGCTGCTGTACTCACCTAATTGTGCTTGCGGGGGTTGAGCTCTGGCTCTTTGGTCCTGCCTCTCAACTGTCAATCAACAGGTGTACAGGTTCCTGAGCCTATTGGGCTCTATCATATCTACACTTCAAACTGTGGGATCAGCCTCCACCACATCACTTCCTAATGCATTCCATTTGTCAACCACTCGGACACTAAAAAAGTTCTTTCTAATATCTCTGTGGCTCATTTGGGCATTCAGTTTCCACCTGTGTCCCCTAGTGCATGTGTCCCTTGTGTTAAATAGACTGTCTTTATCTACCCTGTCAATTCCCTTGAGAATCTTGAATGTGGTGATCATGTCCCCTGCCTAACTCTTATGTCTTCCAGCGAAGTGAGGTTTAATTCCCGTAGTCTCTCCTCGTAGCTCATACCTCTCAGTTCGGGTACTAGTCTGGTGGCAAACCTTTGAACCTTTTCCAGTTTAGTCTTATCCTTGACTAGATATGGTCTCCATGCTGGGGCTGCATACTCCAGGATTGGCCTGACACATGTGGTATACAAAGTTCTGCATGTTTCCTTACACAAGTTTCTGAATGCCGTTCTTATGTTGGCCAGCCTGGCATATGCCGCTGATGTTATCCTCTTGATATGGGCTGCAGGAGACAGGTCTGGCGTGATGTCAACCCCGCCAAGTCCTTTTCTCTCTCTGACTCTTGAAGAATTTTATCTCCCATATGATACGTCCTAGTATCTGGCCTCCTGCTCCCTACACCTATCTTCATTACATTACATTTGCTTGGGTTAAACTCTAACAACCATATGTTCGACCATTCCTTCAGCTTGTCTAGGTCTTCTTGAAGCCTCAAGGAGTCCTTCTCTGTCTTAATCCTACTCATAATTTTGGCATCGTCAGCAAACATTGAGAGAAATGAATCTATACCCTCCGGGAGATCATTTACATGTATCAGAAACAAGATATATATATATATCAGGTGTGTGGTGGTGACGGGTGTGCGAGCTGGGGTTCAGACGTGACGAGACTTGTGTGGGGTTGAGGAGGGACTCGAGCTGTGGTTCACACACTGGCCCGTGTGAACCCGTGGTGGAGGCTGGCGGCACACACCTGCGTCACTCAGCACTCATACAAGGAAAAGTGTACAAGGTCACCAGCCTTCCTCTCCATCTTGGTGTGGTATCTTGTGTTGTGAGGAGTCTGACCATAGCAACCATGGGCAACAAGAGCAGTCTGATGCTGCAGGAGCAAGATATCAAGGATATCCAGGCAGAGACAGGATGTGAGTATTCCAAGTATATACGTCGTGTACCATTCATTCAACACTGCTGACTCGTCAAAGCTGTAAATGCATGAACATTTTCCTATAGTGTTGTGATTTTTAAAGAAATATAACCAAGCACAAACGTGTCAATTTACCCAACATTAGTGATCTTCAATACCTTAATTAGGATTGTTTAGTAAGTTCATTTATTATTGACTCCATCGGCAGTGGAAGAGGTTACACAGGCACATAATTGGCTTGGAAAGTGAACCCCAACACCTTGCAAATTTTGGTTATCCAATAATGTCAAATTTAATAAGAAGTTTGTTCAGAATCTGCAAGTCTCTGACTGTCCCCAAAATTGAGGCACTAAGCAAGGCTAGTGCCTCAATTTTCGATGCATTTATTGTATACTGTATATTTAAGCCAGTCTAAAATTTAATGTGTTCATAATACAAAAGTATGATAATTCCTGTTGTTGGGGACAAGAAGCCAGGGCTTCCTGTCCCCAGAAAGCCAGGACTTCCTGTCCCCCAGGAAGCCAGGACTTCCTGTCCCCCAGGAAGCCAGGACTTCCTGTCCCCCAGGAAGCCAGGACTTCCTGTCCCCCAGGAAGCCAGGACTTCCTGTCCCCCAGGAAGCCAGGACTTCCTGTCCCCCAGGAAGCCAGGACTTCCTGTCCCTCAACAAGAACGAAGCTAAGGTTTATTAAGTTATGCCTAGGCCAGCTACTGACCTTCCCCAGGATGCAACACACAGATGAAAGAAAGATAAAAGCATCAGATGAAAGGAAACTTGCTTTTCTATTTGTTCTGTCCGGGAGGTTGAGCCCGGGTCTCTCGATTGTGAGTCGAGGATGTAGATCACTATGCCACAGGATCCACATAAGTACATGCGTGTGGTGTAGTATTTGCAAAACTATTTAGCATTGGGTGTAGAGGGTAGTTAAGGGGCATCTCATGGCTGCCTTATAATGAGTGTTATCATAAACTTTTGTATACTGTTTACATCTTTAATTTTTACAATGGCCCTCCGTCCACTTTGACTGGTACAGCGGCGACCTCACTTCGTGCACCATCAAAGTTTGATCCCTTATGACCAAGGGTTTGGGTGCCATCACTTCTCTCTGTACACATATCCCTTCGAAAGTCTTATACTTAAAGTATAATGATGCTGCCTTAGTGCTTTTCACTTGATAGTCACATTACCTTGCCTTTACATTTCATCAGTGATATATATGCTATAAATATATTTAGGGAAGTGTATTTTATGGGTAAGACTAAGAATTTGGTTATTATTGAAACACTCATCAGCAGATAAAATACAGGTGTGCTTGATTTATATATACAGTATATATATATTGTTAACTTACCAATTGGTAAGAGTAGCCCTGTTTTGTAGCTTTGCTACTACACTAATGTGGAGACCCATGGAGCAATATTCTATTTGATTCAGGAAAACATAGGCCTACTACATTTCTTGCTACTTTATTTAAAATTAAATACTGTAAATGCAATGAAAGATGATATTTCTATACTCAATATGCAATAAAAATTATTAATAAAGTAAGATTGTATTTATATTGTGTAACTAATTTTTTATTCAGTTCAAGAATGGCATAAGCCTGAATTATATTTAACCTTTATAAATATTATGTAGCTCAATATGACAAAATAAGTTGGTTTGGTGCCAGTTTATTATTTCAGATGACACGACTTTAGCACGCTTTTCATTATGTTAAGACGATTAGTTTTAGCTAATGTTAAATATTCTAATACAGTACAGTACTTAGTTGTTATAAAGATATTGAGCTAACATATACAATATTTGATTTTGAATTTCAACAGTTTTGCCAAGTCAAATAGAGCGACTATACAGCCGTTTCACAAGTTTGGATAAAGGGGACAATGGCTTGCTATCGCGTGAAGATTTCCTCCGCATCCCTGAGTTAGCAATAAATCCTCTTGGTGACCGTATTGTTCATGCTTTCTTTAAGGCAAGTATTTTTTGTATAGCCTAAATATTTATGCAGGTAGTATAAAATATTAAAACTTAAAATGAATCAAACAATTATTGAATTAAAATTAAATTTTATCCACGAATTTATTTGTTCTACTTTATTTTAGCCATTTCATTACTGAACTGTGCACAGTGCAAGACATTGACATTACCATTACTATTTCTCATAGAATAGAAAGGGAACTACTGGTACTGTATACAGCAAAAGAATATTAAATATTCCAAAATTAACAAATCGCTAGCATTCTATGTATCATTCACACCTTATATTACAAAAGGATAAGAGAAACATCAGAAGTTCTTTTGGCTCATGTGAGGCAACTCCTTTTTATATCAAACCAAACTTACTCCTATGTATATCTGACCTACACTTGAAACAATTCGAATATCCCATGCCTCTTATATTATTCAGTAATTTGTTTCACAAGTCTACAAACCCATTTCTAAATCAGTATTACCAAGGTCTTATCTGAATCTAAACTTGCTTAATTTGTATTCATTATTTGGGGTTGTATTGGTGTAGATATATCTTCAGAAGGACATGGCTGCTCTGGAGAAAGAGCAACATTGGGCAACAGAAATCATTCCAGAGCCAAGTCTACTCTCGTACCAGGAATGGTTAAAGGCCAAAGAGCCAACAACAGTCTTCGTGGGGCAGTGGTAATACACTTGCCCCGCGTTTCACAAGCAATTTGGCCTAGGTAGGTGATGAGTCACAATAACGTGGCTAAAGTATGTTGACCAGACCACACACTTAGCAGGTGAAGGGACGACGACATTTCGATCCGTCCTGGACCATTCTCAAGTCGATTCTTGAGAATTGACGTACTTTTTCACTGCGGAAGTCCAAAAGGGACCATTTTTTTTAAATTTTATACCACAAACAATCTAATTTGAATTGCCACATATAATTATAAAATATTCAACTATAAACCTAAACTCACCTTGTTGTAGTTTGTCTTCTTGACTGATGCTACACATCTTGAAGTTAAGAATTCTTGACAATTTACGTAACCTATTCTAACACAACATTACAATTAACACTTAAAAATTACTGTACAGTTCATGAGGCAAAGTTAGTTTTGACTGCCAGCTGCTGAAGCCTCACTGGTTGAAGGCACTTGGCTTGCCTGTGAAGCCTCACTGGTTGAAGGGTCTTTGGTTGCTTTTCTTACCAAATAAGAATCAAGTTTAGCTGGCCTTCCGTGTTCATTGGCCTGTTTTACGTTCGGCTCTTTGGTTTGCCTCAGGTACTGATACACGTTTCCAACTTCTGGATGAGCACAGTTGGTTAAAAATTAATTTACAGGTCAACAAAGGACATGAATAAACTGTATTTTGTTGTCTTTGGTGTTGGTTCCTCACCGCCTTCTTCATCCTTCGCCTCTGTCGACCTCACTAGTAATAGACTGGAGAATCTCTTTACTCGTCACACCATAACCTGGGTCATTAGCATCTCTTTCATGCCAAATAACCACATCCTTGTCTTTCTAAATTTTTGCCAGCATTTCTGAACATTCCATGGATTTCATCTGTGAAGCCTTCAAAATTCATTTCTTCATTCTCCTCATTGCTGACCATGGACATGAAAAAGTTTTTTTCCAGGAATTCTTCAAAGTCAATTCCTTTACTTCACCCCACACCTTGGCCCAGTTATAGATGGCTTCCTTGATAGAATAGGTCTTCAAATTCTCAAGGGTTCTTTTAGCCGTTATCCACGCCGAGTTCCATATCTTCCCCAAAAGGCAAAAACCACCAAAACTTCGTTGAGCATCTTTTTGGTGTACAACCTCTTCATGGCACAGATAACTCCCTGATCCATAGGCTGGATGAAAGAGGTTGTATTAGGAGGAAGTGCCATACACATTATCTTGCCATCATGTGAGGTTAACATGTCAATTCTGGGGTGGGCAGATGCATCATCAAGCAGCAGCATAGCCCAAACTTCACATGGCCTTACTTTGAGTTTAACTTGATGGTCACAATCTTCCTTTCAGAACACGTCATGGAAACCAAGAAAGAAAAATCTCCTGTGTAAACCATGCATTCCTCGAGTTATAAAATTTCACAGGCAGTCTGTCCAAGCAATATTGCAAGGCTCTTGGTTTCTTTGATTTGCCAACAACTGCACATGTGATTCTGTCTGTGCTGTCAGCATTGGCACACATGGCCAATAGCCTGTCCTTTTCAACCATATACGGCCTGGCACACAACCCTCACTCCTCATAACTTAGAGTTTTTTCTGGTAAACTCCTCCAATAAAGCCCAGTTTCATCAGCATTATAAACTTGATAAGAATATAAATTATTTGACAAAAATGTGTGTTCTAAATTTATGTTTTTAAATGGTTTTACACTGCTTGTATCTGCACTCAATTTTTTACCAACAATTTTCCTCTTCACAGTATTGTGCCTCCCTTTGAACCTTGCAACCCACCCATCACTTGCTTTGAAATCCTTTATTTCAAGGCTTGCTGCAAACCTGCTTGTAACATTTTGTATTTCTGGGCCACGAATTGTCACGCCAGCTGTGCGGTGCTGAGCAAGCCACTTGTACACAGCTTCATCCAGCTATACATGCTTTGAAGTCATCAAAGTTCTTCTACCACACCCTCTACTAGTGCTTGCACCTTTACTCTTACTGGTTGAAATGTATTTCAGGTATTGCTCTTTTTGTTTCCTTATATCAGAAACAGTACTAGTGCCTATATTAAAGTCCTTGGCAACACTTGAAGTCGACCAGCCACTTTCACAAAGTTGTATAACACGTAACTTGTCTTTAATTGTTAGGGTAATCTTCTTCCTCTTAACACCTCCAGAACTATTGATGCTGCTACCAGACATAGTCTTGGCCAAGAAAGGATAAAAGTTACTATGAAAACAAAAAGTTATTTAAAAAAATGGTTCACCAATGGCGTGACACTGTGGTATAACACGAGGGTCGAGAGCACATGGGCTGTTTGGCTTGACCAGGCCTGGACAAGTCTACTTAGGGCAGGCAGGCACGTTACGTAGGCCGCCAAGCGGAAAAAACTCGTAATATTTTTGGAGCAAACTTCAGCCTGTGCAAACTGTTTTTAGGAAACTTCTATATCTGTTATAATAAAACAACTGAAAAATCAGTTGAAGTGGAATGCTGAGCTCAGGTGCATATTCTCTCAGAACCCATGGTGAAACTCCATCTGGTCTAACTGCTTTGTTCTTTCTTAGTTCCTTGAGCATTTTTTCCTTCGTCTCTAGACATCTTTGTGTGTGCTATGTTGTTCCCTGGAATTCATATTGTGTCTGGTTCTCTGAAGATTTCATTTTGTACAAACACATTTTGGAACTTTTCGTTTAATGTTTCACACATTTCGTTTTCTGTGAATCTGTCTCCCATTTTCAACCTCTGAATCTTATCCTTTACTTGAAGCTTGCTTTTAATGAATTTATAGAGACGGCCTGGATCCGATTTACATTTGTGTGCTATATCGTTCTCAAAGTTCCTCTCTGCCTCTCTCTTTACTGTCGTGTAGTTGTTTCTCACATCTTTGTATCGCTGGTATGTTTGAGGGTTTGGCCTCTACCTATAATGATTCCATGTTTGTAACTTTTGGTCTCTGGCCCTCTTGCAATTTCTACTGAACCAACCTTTTTTCCTAGGTCTGCATCTCTGTTTTGGTATGAACGTTTGTGTGCCTTCATCGTATATTTCACAAAATTTGGCATACATCTCGTTTACTTCCTTGCCTAGCAAAAAGTCTGTCCAATTATACTCATTAATAAAAATTCTAAGTCCCCCATAGTGTCCTCTCTTGAAATCGAGTTTATCAACTTTTTTAATGTGCCCCATTCTCTACTAGATTATATCATGTGTGTTAAGTGTGTGTGTGCTCACCTATTTGTACTCGCCTGTTTGTGCCTGCTGGATCAAGCATTGACTCTTGGATCCCGTCTTTCTGGCCATCGGTTGTTTATAGCAATGACTCCTCTCCTGTCATATCTAATTATAAAATTATGAATAGTTTGCTTCCACAACCTGTTAAGTTCATTCCATTTTGCCACTACTCTCATGCTAAAAGAAAATTTCCTAATATCTCTGACTCATCTGAGTTTCCAGCTTCCACCCATGTCATTGTGTGTGTGCGCGCGCATAACTACCTAAGTGCAGTTACAGGATAAGAGCTATGCTTGTGGTGTCCCGTCTTCCCAGTACTGTTTGTCCTATAACGCTTTGAAATTACTGACAGTTTTGGCCTCCACCACCTTTTCACCGAGCTTATTCCAACCGTCTTCCACTGTTTGCAAAAGAAAACTTGATAATTTTTGGGCACCTTTGTTTCCTTAGTTTGAATCTGTGTCCTCCTGTTCATGGAACTGCTGGTTTCAGGAATTCCTCTGTCAATTTGGTAGATTCCTGTTAATATTTTGTTAGTGGTGATCATATCGTCTCTTTTCTTTTATCTTCTAGTTTTGGCATGGTTAACGCCTGTAGTCCCTCCTCGTAACTCTTGTTTTTTGGTTCTGAAAGCCATTTTGTAGCATGCCGTTGCACCTTTTCCAGTTTATTTATGTGCTGCTTGAGATTTGGCCAACTGCTGCATATTTCAATTTTGGTCTCTGAAAGGTCATGAACAGTTTCTAAAGTATTTCACCATCCATATAATTAAGAGCAAGTCTGAAGTTGGAAAGCGACTCGTACACTCCTCTCGCAATGTTCTTTGTTCCTCTGACAACAGCTTACTATCCAAAACCACCTTTACCTTGCCTTACATTATTACCTTGTGGTTACCTTGCAATGCTTTCAGGGCTCAAAGTCCGCACGCCCCGGTCCTTGACCAGGCCTCCTCGTTGCTGGACTGAGTCAACCAGGCTGTCGGACGAGGATGCTCACAGCCTGACGGATGAATCACAGCCTGGTTGATCAGGTATCCTTTGGAGGTGTTAATCATGTTCTCTTTTGAACAATGTGAAGTGTCGGCCAGTTATGCCCCTTGTGTGTTGTGGAAACTTGTTGAACATCCTAAGGCCTCTGATGTTGAGAGTTCTCTCTCTGAGAACTCTCAACACAGGAGAGAAGAGAGAAAACCGGAGACAGGAGTCACTGCACCTCTTCTATTCAACAGGGGTATTATGCACATCCTGCCATGCCTTCTGATCTTATGGGGTGTTATTTCTGTTCGCAGGTTTGGGACCAGCCCCTCTAGTTTTTTCCAAGTGTAAATTATTATGTATCTCTCGCCTGCGCTCAAGAGAATGCAGATTTAGGCACTTTAGTTGGTCCCAATAGTTTAGATGTTTTACCGAGTGGATTCTAGCAGTATAGGATCTCTGCATGCTCTCTCCAGGTCAGCAATTTCTCTAGCTTTGAAAGGGGCTGTCATTGTGCAACAGCATTCCACTCTAGAGAGCACTAGCATTTTTAAAAGTATTATCATTGGTATAGCATCTCTAGTTTGAAAGGTTCTTGTTATCCAACCTGTCATTTTTCTTGCAGTTGTGACGGTTACTTTATTGTGTTCTTTAAAGATAACGTCTTCCGACATGAGTGCACCCATATATTTTACATTGCTATTTCGTTACATGGTATGATTTGACTGCATTTGCATGTGGTTTCCATTTTTATATTTTCATTTTTTCCATAGTGCAGGACCTGGATCTTCATTAAATACCATATTTATGTTCTGTAGCCCATTGAAAGATCCAATTTACATTTGATTGGAGGTTTGCTTTGTTCTCTATGTTATCTACTCTCATAAATATCCTAGTGTCATCTGCAAAGGATGATACAGTACTATAGTTTGTGTCCTTGTCTATGTCCAATATAAGAAAAAGTACTGGAGCAAGCACAGTTCCCTGGAGGTACTGAGCTCTTCACGGTTGATGGTTTGGATTTTATTTTGTTGACTACTACACATTGGGTTTTGTTCGTCAGGAAATTGTAGATCCATCTGCCTATTTCTCCAGTAATTCCTTTTGAATGCATTTTGTGTGTAAAAACATCATGGTCACAATCATGTAATCATGGTCACATTTATTGAAGGCTTTTGCGAAATCTGCGTAAATTACATCAGTGCTTTGCTTGTCTTCCATGGCTTCTAAGGTCCTGTCATAGTGGTCCACCAACTCTTTAAGCAAGAGCTCCATGTTCAGAAACCATGTTCTCCAGGGTTATGGAGATGCTGTGATTCCATGTATTTTGTGATCTTACTTCTTAGCACTTTCAAAGATTTTTATGGTGTGTTATGTTAGTGATGTCGGTCTGTAATTTTGTGCTTCTGCCTTATTTCCTCCTTTATGGAGTGGTGCTATCTCTGCTGTTTTTAGTATGTCAGGAATAACAGCAGTATCTAGGCTGCCTCTGTCTCCAAAGAATGTGAAGGGCCTGCAATAGTGTTTTTTACAAATCTTGAATATAGAATTCCAAGAATCAGGACCTGGTGCAGAGTGCATAGGCATACTGTCTATGGCTTTTTCAAAATTCAGTGGGGATAGGATGACATCTGAAAACCTGGACTGGAACTTTGGGACTGGAAAACCTGGAAAACTCCTGGACTTTGAACTAAAACTGCAAGAATCATACAATCATTTCTATTTCTCTACCTAGCCTTTATTGTCGTTCTTGGTATAGGGTGCGGCTCTCAAGTTGTTCTGCGATTCATTTTCTATGATTAAAAGGAAAAATATTCTTGTGCACTGGGTAGGGGATTTTGTCGGCTATCAACACTTGAGCAGCCCAGGGGTCACGAGGAGACACTCGTTCCCAAAGGAAACGAGGCATCAGAAATGTACTGTAAAACTATTTAGCTGTGACTTAAAAATATTATAATTGATTCCAAAATAAGCACCTCGTTTAAAATTCCGTAGATTATCATAGTCCATTCTTTTCATTATGACCAAACCATGTTGATCTGTCCTCAGTCTTAATTTGCCAATATTTACACTTGATATCTTTCATGGCATTTAAATTCCTTATTCCGATAAATTTTGTTTTAATATTGTCTGTTCAGTTAACTTTTGATTTTTTTGTTATCGTATTACATCAGCATTTTAGATTTCTACATAGGGTAGGCTGTACAACTCCTTCATGCAGCCCTCTCATCATCTCATGTCTTATTCTTCACAACCAGGGCTTTTATTGCACTAACGTCACTATAGTATATTTCAGACCCCAGAATTCATCAAACATTTACATGACCACTTCTGAGATCTGTACATCTTTCTCGTCATGGCAGATTGGTATGTATTTACTAAATGGTTAATTAGCTTGGAAATGCTGCAAGTCCATTCTTGACCCCAGGTTATTATTATGGACAACTTTGTTGCATTTTGTAGCTCATTGACTGTTTAATAAATGCAAACTAAACCATCATGACTGATGAAAGATTTAAGTCTCATAAGTGGACACATAAATGCTTAATGGAACCTGGCCCTGGGTATGCACTGAAAATTAATCAACCACATCTAAGATTTTTTAGTTTGCTGTTATTTTACATTTTTCTTCATGACCATCCTTTACTTAATCCAGATTTACTTTTAGCAGTCTTCTCTCTCATAAGTCCACAACTTTCAGCTAATTTACAAATGTATATTAGCAGTGTCTCCCAGAGGAGCTGATGCTGCCTCTGTATACATCAAATTATTTACTGTACTGAATTTATTCTTGATCACATTTTTCTTAGAATTCTGACATTGACTTCCCTCATGGCCTCCATCAATATACTGTATACAGTATATCTAATAACCATGGGACATGACACCATTCTCTTACATTAATATCACACAAGTCACTCTGTGCACAGTTTAGCTCCTTGGTACATATTTTCATTCCTCAACTTGTTACAAGCTCATTACTCTTAAGATTCCCCTCTACTAACTTTGTAATATGATTTCTTTTAGTAATTAAATAGCATGTACAATACACCTTTTGGTTTGTTTTACATGCTTTCTCCACTAGCTATCAATACAAATATATAATTTTTGCAAGCTCTTCCACAACAGAAACCACCTCATTCATCATTGACTGGCTTTTTATGTACTCTTCTACTCATTATTCTGCCAATTACACAAATAAATCATATTAACATGATGTACTGTACCCAGCATGCAGGTTTGAATTTGTTTCATTGATACATCATGTATCAATGAAACCTGAAACAATGAAAATTAGTTGAATCCCAGGTTACATTACTTATAGTGCATCATCTTCCATTTTTTTAGGCTAGCTTGGAAGTACCCAGAGTGCAGGATCGAATCCTCCCCATGGCTCCAAATAATTTTCTCATTCTGCCATTTTTGTCAATTAGTACAGTATTTACAACCTAATATCTGTAGTTTCTACTCTTACTATATTTACTCATTTTGGATTTTTATAGCTATTTTCCTCTCCAGTTGTGTGGCACAATACCACTTCCCGATATCTGGACATTATTCACATCTATATTTTAGCATTTATACAGTGAAACACATTTATTTGTATATCTTTCAATATTCTATTCTGCATTCATCTCCCACCAACAAAATTAGTCATTTCACGTGGATATTTCTTTTGTCAACTCCACCTTTTGGATTTTGTAAGTGCTAGAATAAAAAACATTTGCAGCCAGTTTATATTAAGATATTTCATATCAGTATAAGTTCTTTTTTTCATATTTCTTTATTTTTGTTTGTCCATTTAGGAAAGTGAAGATGATCATGTGAACTTTCGTCAGTTTGCACGCGTCTTGGCTCACTTTCGGCCTATCAAGTGCAATCAAGATAACAAACTTAATGCTCGGGAAGAGAAGCTGCGCTGTAAGTATTGCTATGTAAAAGAAGCTTCTAACAATTTGAAATGGTTTTCATTTTGAGTTTAGCTGTAAATTAAGATTTGCATTATTATTCTGCACCATTGCACTGTAGTACCAAATGTTTACTCTGCATTTTTATGTATTTTATATCAATTCAATTGTAATGTATACCTAATAAATATAAACTAAAGTATATTTTTCATATACTGTATTCTAAAATAATATATGTCATATAAGCTCCAGTTTATTGAAGCTGTCCTTATAATTTACACACAGTGATCCAGATTTTTAAGGTTTCCAGTAGCAAAATAATTTTAGGGTTCTGTATATTATACACACCTTACCCTGCGATGATTTCCGGGATCAACGTCCCTGTGACCCTGACCAGGTCTTCTTCCCCAACCAGGCCTCTTTGAAAAAAAAATCATTTATTGTTAATGTTATTGATAGCCAAAAATTGTGCTATAGGAAGCTGCATTATGTTTTGGAAATTTTACCATGTACTCTATAGATATTATAGTACACTGCTGTACTGTCCTTTAATTCTCCTGTTGTACCCTTCCAGTTGCCTTCAAAATGTATGATCTTGATGACGATGAGCGCATCTCTCGGGAAGAACTTCTTGCTGTTCTCCATATGATGGTTGGAGAGAACATTAGGTAAATGAACCAAATTGCAATAAACGTAGTGATTAACACACACACACACACACACACACAAAATGAAAATGATATAGCAAGCAAAGCCAACACCGAACCAAAGCTACTCCACAGTCACATCAGGAGGAAAACGGTGAAAGAACAGGTAATGAAACTTAGAACAGACGAGGACAGGTATACAGAGAATGACAGAGGTGTGTGAAGAACTCAACAAGAGGTTCCAGGAGGTCTTCACAATAGAACAAGGTGTGGTCACTGCACTAGGAGAGGGGGCAGTACACAAGACGGCCTTGGAAGGGGTCGAAATTATGAGAGATGAGGTCAGGAGACACCTGTTGGATCTGGATGTGAGAAATGCTGTTGGTCCAGACTGGATCTCACCATGGGTATTGAAAGAGTGTGCAGAGGCACTCTGCTTGCCACTCTCCATAGTGTATATTAGGTCACTGGAGACGGGAGACCTACCAGAAATATGGAAGGCGGCTAATGTGGTCCCAATATACAAAAAGGGTGACAGACAAGAGGCACTGAACTACAGGCCAGTGTCCTTAACTTGTGTACCATGCAAGGTGATGGAGAAGATCGTGAGAAAAAATCTAATAACACATATGGATAGAAGGGACTTTGTGACAAATCGCCAACATGGGTTCAGGGAGGGTAAATCTTGCCTTACAGGCTTAATAGAATTCTACGACCAGGTGACAAAGATTAAACAAGAAAGAGAAGGCTGGGCGGACTGCATTTTTTTGGACTGTCTAAAAGCTTTTGACACAGTCCCCCATAAGAGGCTGGTACATAAGCTGTAGAGACAGGCAGGAGTAACTGCTAACTGCTCCAGTGGATAAGGGAGTACCTAAGCAATAGGAAGCAAAGAGTTACAGTGAGGGGTGAGACCTCAGATTGGCATGAAGTCACCAGTGTAGTCCCACAGGGCTCTGTACTTGGTCCTATCCTGTTTCTGATATACGTAAACGATCTCCCGGAGGGTATAGACTCATTCCTCTCAGTGTTTGCTGACGATGCCAAAATTATGAGAAGGATTAAGACAGGAGGAGGACTGCTTGAGGCTTCAAGAAGACCTGACAAACTGAAGGAATGGTCGAACAAATGGTTATTAAGAGTTTAACCCAAGCAAATGTAATGTAATGAAGATAGGTGTAGGGAGCAGGAGGCCAGTTACAAGGTATTATTTGGGAGATGAAATTCTTCAAGAGTCAGAGAGAGAGAGAGAGAGAGAGAAAGACTTGGGGGGGTTGATATCACGCCAGACCAGTCCCCTGAAGCCCATATCAAGAGGATAACATCAGAAGCATATGCCAGGTTGGCTAACATAAGAACAGCATTTAGACACTTGTGTAAGGAATCATTCAGAACTTTGTATACCACCTATGTCAGATCAATCCTGGAGTATGCAGCCCCAGCATGGAGTCCATATCTAGTTATGCATAACACTAAACTGGAAAAAGGTTCAAAAGTTTGCCACCAGACTAGTACCCGGGCTGAGAGGTATGACCTACGAGGAGAGACTACGGGACTTAAACCTCACGTCGCTGGAAGACAGAAGAGTTAGGGGAGACATGATCACCACGTACAAGATTCCTTAGAGGAATTGACAGGGTAGGTAAAGACAGGCTATTTAACACAAGGGCACACGCACTAGGGGGACACAGGTGGAAATTGAGTGCCTAAATGAGCCGCAGAGATATTAGAAAGAATTTTTTTTAGTGTCGGAGTGGTTGACAAATGGAATGCATTAGGCAGTGATGTGGTGGAGACTGATTCCACAGTTTCAAGTGTAGATATGATAGAGCCCAATAGGCTCAGGAACCTGTACACCAGTTGATTGACAGTTGAGAGGCAGGACCAGAGAGCCAGAGCTCAACCCCCACAAGCACAAATAGGTGAGTACACACTATGGTCTTACAACCATAGAGAATGTCTGCAACTACAGGAGAATTGGCAGGTATATAAAAGGCAAAGATCGACAGTTGAGGATCACCCTAATCGGTGCCAGATAGATGGAAGAAGTATTAAGGAATGTTAGGATATTACAAAAGTGATGAAGGGAAATTATGGTCATTAAGACGAGATCTTTCAAAAGAAAATAGAGAAGCTGAAACTGAACCTCGTAGAGGCAAAACGTCTAAATGAGAGTAGGAAAGAATAAGAAATCAATTCTTTTTTGTAGAAGGTGATAGGGGNTCACACCTGTGGGTGCTCGCTCACACCTGTGGGTGCTCGCTCACACTGTGGTGCTCGCCACACCTGTGGGTGCTCGTTCAGACCTGTGGGTGTGGTCAGACCTGTGGGTGCTCGTTCAGACCTGTGGGTGCTTGGTCAGACCTGTGGGTGCTCGCTCAGACCTGTGGGTGCTCGGTCAGACTGTGGGTGCTCGGTCAGACCTGTGGGTGCTCGGTCAGACCTGTGGGTGCTCGTCAGACCTGTGGGTGCTCGGTCAGACCTGTGGGTGCTCGGTCAGACCTGTGGGTGCTCGGCAGACCTGTGGGTGCTCGGTCAGACCTGTGGGTGCTCGGTCAGACCTGTGGGTGCTCGGTCAGACTGTGGGTGCTCGGTCAGACCTGTGGGTGCTCGCTCAGACCTGTGGGTGCTCGGTCAGACCTGTGGGTGCTCGGTCAGACCTGTGGGTGCTCGCTCAGACCTGTGGGTGCTCGCTCTGACCTGTGGGTGCTCGCTCACACCTGTGGGTGCTCGCTCACACCTGTCGGTGCTTGTGTAGACCTGTGGGTGCTTGGGCAGACCTGTGGGTGCTTGTTTGGACCTTTGGGTGCTTGTGTAGACCTGTGGGTGCTTGGTTAGACCTGTGGGTGCTTGGTCAGACCTGTGGGTGCTTGGTCAGACTTGTGGGTGCTCGTTCAGACCTGTGGGTGCTCGTTCAAACCTGTGGGTGCTTGTGTAGACCTGTGGGTGCTTGGTCAGACCTGTGGGTGCTCGCTAACACCTGTGGGTGCTCGCTAACACCTGTGGGTGCTCGCTCACACCTGTGGGTGCTCGCTCACACCTGTGGGTGCTCGCTCACACCTGTGGGTGCTCGCTCACACCTGTGGGTGCTCGCTCACACCTGTGGGTGCTCGCTCACACCTGTGGGTGCTCGCTCACATCTGTAGGTGCTCGCTCACACCTGTGGGTGCTCGCTCACACCTGTGGGTGCTCGCTCACACCTGTGGGTGCTCGCTCACACCTGTGGGTGCTC
This sequence comes from Procambarus virginalis, assembly GCA_020271785.1. Lineage (NCBI taxonomy): Eukaryota > Metazoa > Arthropoda > Malacostraca > Decapoda > Cambaridae > Procambarus > Procambarus virginalis. Next base: position 3,114,628 of record WNGS01028583.1, on the reverse strand, counting down.
GCTCACACCTGTGGGTGCTCGCTCACACCTGTGGGTGCTCGCTCACACCTGTGGGAGTTTGGTCAGACTTGTGGGTGCTCGCTCACACTTGTTGGTGCTCGCTCACACCTGTGGGTGCTCGCTCACACCTGTGGGTGCTCGCTCACATCTGTGGGTGCTCGCTCACACCTGTGGGTGCTCGCTCAGACCTGTGGGTGCTCGCTCAGACCTGTGGGTGCTCGCTCAGACCAGTGGGTGCTCGCTCAGACCTGTGGGTGCTCGCTCAGACCTGTGGGTGCTCGCTCACACCTGTGGGTGCTCGCTCACACCTGTGGGTGCTCGCTCACACCTGTGGGTGCTCGCTCACACCTGTGGGTGCTCGCTCACACCTGTGGGTGCTCGCTCACACCTGTGGGTGCTCGCTCACACCTGTGGGTGCTCGCTCACACCTGTGGGTGCTCGCTCACACCTGTGGGTGTTCGCTCACACCTGTGGGTGTTCGCTCACACCTGTGGGTGTTCGCTCACACCTGTGGGTGCTCGCTCACACCTGTGGGTGCTCGCTCACACCTGTGGGTGCTCGCTCACACCTGTGGGTGCTCGCTCACACCTGTGGATGCTCGTTTAGACCTGTGGGAGTTTGGTCAGCCCTGTGGGTGCTCGTTTAGAACTGTGGGTGTTCGTTTAGACCTGTGGGTGCTTGGTCAGACCTGTGGGTGCTTGGTCAGACCTGTGGGTGCTTGGTCAGACCTTTGGGTGTTTGGTCAGACCTGTGGGTGCTTGGTCAGACCTGTGGGTGCTTGGTCAGACCTGTGGGTGCTGACCAAGCACCCACAGGTCTGAGCGAGCACCCACCCGTCTGAGCGAGCACCCACAGGTCTGAGCGAGCACCCACAGGTCTGAGCGAGCACCCACAGGTCTGAGCGAGCACCCACAGGTCTGAGCGAGCACCCACAGGTCTGAGCGAGCACCCACAGGTCTGAGCGAGCACCCACAGATGTGAGCGAGCACCCACAGGTGTGAGCGAGCACCCACAGGTGTGAGCGAGCACCCACAAGTCTGACCAAACTCCCACAGGTGTGAGCGAGCACCCACAGGTGTGAGCGAGCACCCACAAGTGTGAGCGAGCACCCGCAGGTGTGAGCGAGCACCCACAGGTGTGAGCGAGCACCCACAGGTGTGAGCGAGCACCCACAGGTGTGAGCGAGCACCCACAGGTGTGAGCGAGCACCCACAGGTGTGAGCGAGCACCCACAGTGTGAGCGAGCACCCACAGGTGTGAGCGAGCACCCACAGGTGTGAGCGAGCACCCACAGGTGTGAGCGAGCACCCACAGGTGTGAGCGAGCACCCACAGGTGTGAGCGAGCACCCACAGGTGTGAGCGAGCACCCACAGGTGTGAGCGAGCACCCACAGGTGTGAGCGAGCACCCACAGGTGTGAGCGAGCACCCACAGGTGTGAGCGAGCACCCACAGGTGTGAGCGAGCACCCACAGGTGTGAGCGAGCACCCACAGGTGTTAGCGAGCACCCACAGGTCTGACCAAGCACCCACAGGTCTACACAAGCACCCACAGGTTTGACCAAGCACCCACAGGTCTACACAAGCACCCACAGGTCTGACCAAGCACCCACAGGTCTGATCGAGCACCCACAGGTCTGACCGAGCACCCAAAGGTCTGACCGAGCACCCAAGGTCTCACCGAGCACCCACAGATCTGACCGAGCACCCACAGGTCTGACCGAGCACCCACAGGTCTGACCGAGCACCCACAGGTCTGACCGAGCACCCACAGGTCTGACCGAGCACCCACACGTCTAAACGAGCACCCACAGGTCTAAATGAGCACCCACAGGTCTGACCAAGCACCCACAGGTCTGAACGAGCACCCACAGGTCTGAACGAGCACCCACAGGTCTGACCAAGCACCCACAGGTCTGACCAAGCACCCACAGGTCTAACCAAGCACCCACAGGTCTACACAAGCACCCAAAGGTCCAAACAAGCACCCACAGGTCTGCCCAAGCACCCACAGGTCTACACAAGCACCCACAGGTGTGAGCGAGCACCCACAGGTGTGAGCGAGCACCCACAGGTCAGAGCGAGCACCCACAGGTCTGAGCGAGCACCCACAGGTCTGAGCGAGCACCCACAGGTCTGACCGAGCACCCACAGGTCTGACCGAGCACCCACAGGTCTGACCGAGCACCCACAGGTCTGACCCAACTCCCACAGGTCTGACCAAGCACCCACAGGTATGACCAAGCACCCACAAGTCTGACCAAGCACCCACAGGACGGACCGAGCACCCACAGGTCTGACCGAGCACCCACAGGTCTAACCGAGCACCCACAGGTCTGACCGAGCACCCACAGGTCTGACCGAGCACCCACAGGTCTGACCGAGCACCCACAGGTCTGAACGAGCACCCACAGGGCTGACCAAACTCCCCCAGGTCTAAACGAGCACCCACAGGTGTGAGCGAGCACCCACAGGTGTGAGCGAGCACCCACAGGTGTGAGCGAGCTCCCACAGGTGGAAACGAGCACCCACAGGAGGAAACGAGCACCCACAGGTATGACCGAGCACCCACACGTCCGACCGATCACCCACAGGTCTGACCGAGCACCCACAGGTCTGACCGAGCACCCGCGAGCACCCACAGGTGTGAGCGAGCATCCACAGGTGTTAGCGAGCATCCAAGCACCTGTGGGTGCTTGGCCAGACCTGTGGGTGCTTGGTCAGACCTGTGGGTGTTTGGTCAGACCTGTGGGTGCTTGGTCAGACCTGTGGGTGCTTGTTTGGACCTAGGGGTGCTTGTTTGGACCTTTGGGTGCTTGTTTTTACCTTTGGGTGCTTGTGTAGACCTGTGGGTGCTCAATCAGGCCTGTGGGTGCTCGTTTAGACCTGTGGGTGCTCGTTTAGACCTGTGGGTGCTCGTTTAGACCTGTGGGTGCTCGTTTAGACCTGTGGGTGCTCGTTTAGACCTGTGGGTGCTCGTTCAGACCTGTGGGTGCTCGGTCAGACCTGTTGGTGCTCGGTCAGACCTGTGGGTGCTCGGTCAGACCTGTGGGTGCTCGGTCAGACCTGTGGGTGCTCGGTCAGACCTGTGGGTGCTCGGTCAGACCTGTGGGTGCTCGGTCAGACCTGTGGGTGCTCGGTCAGACCTGTGGGTGCTTGTGTAGACCTGTGGGTGCTTGGTCAAACCTGTGGGTGCTTGTGTAGACCTGTGGGTGCTTGGTCAGACCTGTGGGTGCTCGCTAACACCTGTGGGTGCTCGCTCACACCTGTGGGTGCTCGCTCACACCTGTGGGTGCTCGCTCACACCTGTGGGTGCTCGCTCACACCTGTGGGTGCTCGCTCACACCTGTGGGTGCTCGCTCACACCTGTGGGTGCTCGCTCACACCTGTGGGTGCTCGCTCACACCTGTGGGTGCTCGCTCACACCTGTGGGTGCTCGCTCACACCTGTGGGTGCTCGCTCTCACCTGTGGGTACTCGCTGACACCTGTGGGTGCTCGCTGACACCTGTGGGTGCTCGCTGACACCTGCGGGTGCTCGCTCACACCTGCGGGTGCTCGCTCACACCTGCGGGTGCTCGCTCACACCTGCGGGTGCTCGCTCACACTTGTGGGTGCTCGCTCAGACCTGTGGGTGCTCGCTCAGACCTGTGGGTGCTCGCTCAGACCTGTGGGTGCTCGCTCAGACCTGTGGGTGCTCGCTCAGACCTGTGGGTGCTCGCTCAGACCTGTGGGTGCTCGCTCAGACTTGTGGGTGCTCGCTCAGACCTGTGGGTGCTCGCTCACACCTGTGGGTGCTCGCTCACACCTGTGGGTGCTCGCTCACACCTGTGGGTGCTTGCTCACACCTGTGGGTGCTCGCTCACACCTGTGGGTGCTCGCTCACACCTGTGGATGCTCGTTTAGACCTGTGGGAGTTTGGTCAGCCCTGTGGGTGCTCGTTTAGACCTGTGGGTGTTCGTTTAGACCTGTGGGTGCTTCGTCAGACCTGTGGGAGTTTGGTCAGACCTGTGGGTGCTTGTTTAGACCTGTGGGTGCTTGGTCAGACCTGTGGGTGCTTGGTCAGACCTGTGGGTGCTTGGTCAGACCTGTGGGTGCTTGGTCAGACCTGTGGGTGCTTGGTCAGACCTGTGGGTGCTTGGTCAGACCTGTGGGTGCTTGTTTGGACCTAGGGGTGCTTGTTTGGACATTTGGGTGCTTGTGTAGACCTGTGGGTGCTCAATCAGGCCTGTGGGTGCTCGTTTAGACCTGTGGGTGCTCGTTTAGACCTGTGGGTGCTCGTTTAGACCTGTGGGTGCTCGGTCAGACCTGTGGGTGCTCGGTCAGACCTGTGGGTGCTCGGTAAGACCTGTGGGTGCTCGGTAAGACCTGTGGGTGCTCGTTGAGACCGGTGGGTGCTTGGTCAGAACTGAGGGTGCTTGGTCAGACCTGTGGGTGCTTGGTCAGACCTGTGGGTGCTTGGTCAGACCTGTGGGTGCTTGTGTAGACCTGTGGGTGCTCGTTTAGACCTGTGGGTGATTGGTCAGACCTGTAGGTGCTTGGTCAGACCTGTGGGTGCTTGTTTAGACCTGTGGGTGCTTGGTCAGACCTGTGGGTGCTTGGTCAGACCTGTGGGTGCTTGTGTAGACCTGTGGGTGCTCGCTCACACCTGTGGGTGCTCGCTCACACCTGTGGGTGCTCGCTCACACCTGTGGGTGCTCGCTCACACATGTGGGTGCTCGCTCACACCTGTGGGTGCTCGCTCACACCTGTGGGTGCTCGCTCACACCTGTGGGTGCTCGCTCACACCTGTGGGTGCTCGCTCACACCTGTGGGTGCTCGCTCACACCTGTGGGTGCTCGCTCACACCTGTGGGTGCTCGCTCACACCTGTGGGTGCTTGCTCACACCTGTGGGTGCTTGCTCACACCTGTGGGTGCTCGTTTAGACCTGGGGGAGTTTGGTCAGCCCTGTGGGTGCTTGGTCAGACCTGTGGGTGCTCGTT